>PVKE010021804.1:0-26160 GCA_004027555.1 Craseonycteris thonglongyai
GGGAAAGCCGGGACGGCTCAGCGGGTTGAGCGCTCGCTTTGAGGCCATGAGGACCGAGGATCGAATCCTGGCTCCGGCCCAGGCAGGACCCACGTGCTGAACTGGGGAGTTCCCACAGTTTGGTTCTCTAACTGTCTCTGTCTCTGTCTCTCTCTCTATCTGTCAAAAAGTAAAATAGAAATAACTATGCACTGAAGACCAAAAGATAATTTCTCTCTATAAATGTGAAAAGATAAAAAAAAATAATAATAATGAAATAACATTTTTGTATAAATATGTCCTGAAGGGTAGCAGAATATGTCACTCCAAAATATATCATTTTGACATAAGGATTATTTTGAGCTAAAGGCACTTAAAGACCAGCAGGTACAAGAAGGGCATTCTAATATTCCCTTTTCTTCCTGAAAACAAGAGACAAAAACTTTCATGTGAAAGATGCCCTGCCTGTGCCAGGAAAAAAGAAACGTTCTTCCAAGGTTAGTTAAAGCCAAGTGCAAACAGAGCTTGTTAAAATAACTCTCACCTTCCGTTAGCCTCCCCACATAGTTGGTTACTTTTCCACAATTGCCTTTCTTTGTTCAACTCAATATAAAAGCATGTAGGCTTTGCCATTTCTTTGGGTCTTCATTTCCTTATGAGAGTTCCTGTTTCTCTTAAAACATACATGTCTGCTTTTCTCCTGTTAGTCTGTCTTATGTTTAATTCTCAGGCCCTGCCAAGATACCTTAAGAAGGCAGAGGTAAAACTTTGTCTTCTCTACAGTCCCAAATATTGTGTGGGATGAATTTATGAGGTCTGATAATTAAGTTCACAAACTCATCCTAGAAAAAGTGCTACATACCTCATTGCTGAGGATCACTACGGTCACCTTTGAAATGCTCCCCTTGGGAAGCTATGCACCAATGCCAGCACCTAGTCCACCCTTCAAAGCAATTTTGGAACTCTTTCTGGAATGCCAACTCTATCCCTCTCATCCCTCCACCAGCTGGGATCCCCAGAGAGTAGGGACCCCCCAGAGGGAAGGGGCAGTCTCATTTACCTTGGGAGTCCCAGCCAGAAGCTCAGAGGGGGTGCTCAATAATGTAGATTCCAGGGACAGTTATTCACAGGGGTCCTCTCTTTCCTGGATGCTGTACCCTAAGCCACTGCTTCCCTGGGACAACAAGGACCATCCCTGCCACCTGCTCTTCAGCTGCCCTTGTCCTTCCTCCAGGCCACAAAGACCTGGGGCCCCTGGGAGCAGTCGGGAAGGGAGGGGTGGGTACCTCAGTAGAACGGAGGTTGATGACTCTTAGGATTAAGGAGGTAAGATACAAAATGCACACCTATGCAAATAACATGGTTTTGGCATTAGCAGGTCTGGCATTTACTATGATGAGGGGAGTCCTTAAATTTAAAGTTTAGTGGGAGAGGTATCAGGCCAGGGATGGGTTCAGGGTCGAGATTCCTAGGCAGTACTGAGTATGTCTCAGCATGTTGGAGCCAATCCATGGTTATCTCCTCTCTCCCACCTCACTCTAGACTCTTGCCCACTCAACTCCAGTCACACTGCCCACCTTGCATGCACAGTCCCATGTCAGGGCCTTTGCTCTGGGCGGTGACTGCTCAGAACACTCTTTTCCAAATACCCACTCATCTACTCCCTTGCCTCCTTCAAGTCACCTTCTCAGTGAGGCTGACCCTTGCTCACACTGTCAGATGCCCCAACTTTTCCCTAGACTTCACTCCTCATCGCCTTTGCCGGGTGCTACTTTCCCCTTTCCTAGAAACTTATTTATCTTATTGTTCTGCTCACTGATATATCCCAAACCTCAGGAATGGCGCCTGGCACAGTGGGTGTTCAATAAACATGTGTTGTATTGAACTTGTTGAAATGGATTTGGAAGGAACCTTGATCACCTAATTGTTTCTAATCAGGTGTACTCTGAGTTTCCTGCCGAGCTCCTTAAACACATTTGCTTCAGCTGACTCCTATATGCATTGAGAACCACTGATAATCACAAGTTGAAAAATATAAATTATTAAACAGCAAAGTAATATACCACTTTCCTCAAACATTTTTTGAAAAATACCACTTCATTAAAAATTTTTCTTGGGAATGTTGAGATAGCTCAGCAGGTTGAACACTTGCCTTGCAACTGCAAGGTCTGGGAATCGAATCCCAGCCCTGGCCGGTGCATAACCCATATGCTGAACTGGGGCACAACTGGTAACCACTGAGCCCTGTGGTAAAGGTTCTCAACTCCCCTGTGGGAGGCCTTCAGTTTGGCTCCCACCCCACATGGCCCCACATCCACCTGTGGGGAATGAAACCATGTCACAACTAATGATGTACAACTACGGAGACTGCTCTGGGCCCTCCCCACCCCCCTTTCTCTTTCTTTCTCTCCCTCTCTCACCTTCTCTCAAAACAATAATGTAAATCTTTTTTTAAAAAGTTTCCTTGTACCCAGCATAACTTAGCTAAATGCCACGAAATCCCCCCAGACACTCTTACCACCCCATCGACAGACTCAGCTGTAAATGCCCTGAAGCAAACGTGTTTAAATACCCCAGCCAGAGTCCCTTCTCTTGATCTTCTGAGTCAGTTTGAGAAGCTCCCCAAGGATCCTGATACAGAAAACCCTTTCACTGATGCAGTCTCCTCACTGAGCAGGATTTACCAAGGCTCTCAGAAGGGCCTGCCTTACTCAAGGTCACAGTGTGGTTAAACCTGAGCCAGCAATCACAATTCTCTCCCCCTGGGGCCCTTTCTAGCTCTTCATGCAGATCTGGGGCACCTCCTAGTGCAGCGTTGGGGACCCTCAGTTCACAATATTAGTTATTAGAGAGAGTGTCTGGTACTATTGTTCTCTGTCCAGCTTTCTCCTAATCCAGTTAACCTAGCACATAGTTGGAGCTCAATGAACACTTGTTCTTATTACTTACTGTCATACTTTTAGTAAGAAGAGATGCCTGGGACTTAGGTCTAGTTTATCTATACTTTTGTTTTTTTCAATTACAGTTGACAGACAATATTATATTAGTTTCAGGAGTACAACATAGTGATCAGACATTTATATGCATGTACCTCGTGAAGTTATATGAGTCTGGCACCATACATAGTAGGCCCAGTTGACCTCCATCTCATACTCTCCAACAAGGCTGAGCAGCAGCAGGGCTGGAGAAATCCGGAGCTGAGGAGGTCTCTGTCTTCCATTGCACCCTGAGTTTTCGAGCAATGTCCTGTGGTGGCTAGAGCACTGGACTTGAGGCCAGTCGTTAATTGCTTTGTGGCCTGAGCATATCTCATAACCATTCTGAGTCTGTTTGCTAATCTGTAAAATGGGCTTCCACCTGATAGTGTACCCCTGGAAGCTCCTTGTAAGCCACAGATCATCACGCAACTCCAAGTTTATCAATGTCATCAACCCTCTTGCTTAATGCCTCTCATGGCCACCCAACCCCCACAAGGACATAGTTCCAGCTTCCTGGCCTGGAACCCAAGGTTCTTCTACCTTGACCCTAGCACTGCCCCACCCCCATCTGCTGCCGCTCCTCCTACACACCCTTCACTCTAGCCACAGAGCTAGTGACTAGCCTGCATAGAACATACCCTTTTCTGCCTCTGCACCTTTGCACGAACTGTTCCTTCTACCAGGAATGCTCCCCTCCCTTTGCTACCCGTGGAAGTCCAGCATCACCTACCTGCAATGTACTCTGATTTTTGTCTCTCTGTACCCAGTGTGGAGTCTGGCAGCCTGGGTTAGACTCCTGGCTCTGTCACCTACTGGCTGAGTGACCTCAGGCAAAGTTGTTTAACCTCCCTTAGCCTCAGTTTGCTCATCTGCAAAATGGAGATGATAATGACGCACCTTTTGGGGTCATGTAAGGATGAACTGAGATAACACAGGGCCTGGTCTCTGTCTGGAACACAGCAGGTACTCAGGAAATGATAGTTGTTGTTGCTGCTATTAGTGTTATTCACACCTTCCCCCTCCTTGCTGTACCCAGCCTCTCTGCCCTCCACACTAGCCAGGGAAGTGATGACCTGTCCTCTAAGACTAACCAAGGGCCATCCACGCCAGCTGACTTTGGGGAAACAGAGGGAATTTTCTTGCCCTTACTGACTAATGAAGCAAGTAGGATGAGAACCATGATAGCAGTGGAAATAAAACTCACCCAAAACATATGTATTCTTAGGCAAGAGGTCTGAGTCTCAGCAGGTGAGGGGGATCCTGGGGAGGGAGAGACCACAGTTGCAATAGGAGTTTTTCTCCCACACTCACTATGTGCCAGACCTGATCACGCTCCATTGCTGTGGAAAAGTACCAAGAGCTAAGGACAGCCCTGCGGACCCTCTGGGCCCTGCCCTGATCTCCCATCTGCAGAGCCTCCCCTTTTCCTGGCTGGCTTTTTGCCCCATTCCTCGCTCCCATGGTGGTTACTTCTACAACCACTGATGAGTCTCACTAATTACTCACCAACTAGAGGCCATTGTTGTGAAAACAGAGTACTGGCTACAAGTATGGGCGTTGGAATCAGGCCAAGTACCTGGCATGATGCCTGGCATGCAGTAGACATCTGATGGGTGATCATCACCATCTCAAAATCTTCACAATAACCACTACATGACAGTGAGCTTTGCAGCCAGACTGCCCTGGGTTCAAGTCTCTGCTCCACTACTTTCTAGATGTGTAACCTTGACAAATTGTTCAAGCGTCCTATGCTTCAGTTTCTTCCTCATCTCTAAAATGGGAATGATAATAATAGCTCCCACCTCACTGAGCTGATATGAGGATTATGTGTCACCATGTCATCCAAGTACTTAGCACAATGCTTAGAAGGTGGTAAGAACTCAATAAATGTCAGTTATTACCAACCATTTCCCTATTTGAAGGAGGAGGAAATAGAAGGAAAGAGAAGTAATTTGACCAAAGTTACCAAGAGTATAAGTGGTAGAGCCAGGATTTCACCCCTGGGCTATTTGACTCCAGAGTCAGAGTTCTCTTGGATTTCCCATGTTGCCCCTCATTGCCTGAATTTAAGCCAGAAATACAATTAAAGAAAGAAAAGAAAAAGAAAAAGAAAAAAAATATATATATATATATATTTTTTTAATTCTAGAATGGTAGTGGGTTGTGACACTTTACATATGTTTAAATCCATGAGTTCATGATTTTTTAAAAAGATTAATTTTATTGTTTTGAGAAGAGAGAGTGCAGGGGAAAGGGCCCAGAGCAGTCTCCATAGCTGTACATCATTAGCTGTAACATGCTTTCTCTCCACACAGGTGGATGTGGGGCTGCACAGGGCGGAACCGAACCAGGGGCCTCTCCGCATGGGAGGTGAGAACCTTTACCGCCATCTGGCAGTTACCAGTTGTGCCAAAGTTCAGTACATGGACTTGCATAGGTCGGGGCCAGAATTTGATCCCAAAACCTTGCAGTTGCAAGGCAACTGCTCAACCTGTTGAGCCATCCCAGGATCTCCTGAGTTCATGATTAAAAAAAAAATCAGGGAAGCCGGGATGACTCAGTAGGTTAAGCATTCGCTTTGCAGCCCCAGGGTCCGAGCACCAAATCCTGGCCCTGGCCCATGTGGACCTATATGCTAAACTGGGGTATGCCCCCAGTTCGACTCCCAGCTTGTGGGGGTGTGCCTTTCATGTGGGAGACCCCTGGCCTAGTGGCCACCCTGCATGGCCCCCCTGCATGGCCCCCGCCCACCTGTGTGAAATGAAACGATGTCAAAAACTGATGATGTACAACTATAGAGACTGCTCTGGGACCTCCCCCTTCTCTCTGTCTCTCTGTCTTTGTCTCTCTCTCTCTCTCTCTCTCTCTCTCTCTCTCTCTCTCTCTCTGTCAAAACAATAAAATAAAACTTTTAAAAAATCATGTTAATTCTGGAGATGCTAAGAAAGTAACTCATTATCTTCAAAACTGTAAATGAAGGAGAAAGAATCAAGCACTGATCTGCTTTTTCTGTATAGTATATAAAGTTAACTCAGGGTAACCAAATAATTGAGAGAAGGAAGTTTCTCTTAACAAAAGCACTTCAGATTTTAAATGCAGAAAGAATGGTAGAATGTCACTATTTTGCAACTCCTAATGAAATAATGGATCAGGGCACTGATCACCCACCCATAGCTGCTTACATTGTGTGTCTCCTGAAGGAAGAAGAACCAGCCCCTAGGAGTAATATTCCCAAATGTTGAACCTGAATCACATTAAGCTTCTAGACATAGGGACACAACTGAACTCCAAACTGTGGGAAATTCTACAGGACAAGTGACCTGTTTTGTTTGTTTGTTTGTTTTTCAATAGATAAATTGTAAGGAGGAAAAAAAGAGAAAAAGAGGGTATCTATAGTTTAAAACAAACTTGAGAGACAGATATCAATCATTTGCAGTACACAGACTTTATTTGAATCCTGATTTAAACAAATATTTTGGAAATGAGACAACTGGAGACTTTAAACAATGATTGAATATTTGATGATTTAACACACTGTTGTTAATTTTTTAGGTATGCTAATAGTAGTGTGGCTTTTTTTTTAAATTTAATTAATTAATTAATTTATTTATTTTTGACAGAGAGAGACAGAGACAGAGACAAAGAGAGAACCGAACTGGGGGAGCTCCCCAGTTCAGCATATGGGTCCGCACAGGCCGGGGCTGGGATTCGATCCTTGGTCCCTGGTGCTGCAAAGTGAGCGCTTAACCCACTGAGCCATCCCGGCTTCCCCGTGGCTATTTTTTAAGTCTTCATTTTTTTCATTAGAGATACATACTAAAATACCAAGGATGTCAAAAAACTGTATACACATTTTAAGAGATGTTATTTATGTATTACATAAATATTGATGGTAACCATTTGGAGCATCTCTTGTAATTGTAGAAGTCAAACCTGACTTGTATTCATCTTTTGTTATTGGTATATATTGAGTATTACAATTTTTAATAGTTTTTTTTCTTTCTTAAAATGTATATACATATTTTTTGGCACTCTCTGTATTTACAGATGAAATGATGTAATTTCTGAGATTTGCTATGAAAGAACCCAGGTGTATGGCAGGGCTGTAGATGACATTCTTGAGTTTGTCATAAGTTGATAGTTACTGAAATGGGGAAATGAGTATATACTAGTTCATTCTATTATTGTCTCCACTTTTGCATGTTTGAGATTTTCCATAATAAAAACTAAAAGGAGAAACCAAATGATATAAAATAATTTTGTCTTTATAACTCATTTCCCTACCTGTAAGTGAGGGAGCAAGACTATTTCTAACATTGTGTGTACACAGTTCAAAGTCCTTGATTTGTTTTCAGTCACTGAATCTCTGAACCACCCAATGGACCAGGAACCCATTGTGCCCATTTTAAAGGTGAGGAATCTAAAGTCTAAAGAGGTTGCCCACTTGCCCAAGGACCAGCCTCAGAGCCCTCCTGGTACTTAAGTTCTACAATAGGCTGCTTCTTAATAGCAGGCAGCACTAGCCACCCACCCATCCGAGCTCCTCTGGGATACTTTCTGTACTCACAGGTCCTCCCTGATTCTGCTGTCTCTCTGCTTTGCCTGTTGCTGGGCGAAGAGGCCTGCTGGGGGTGGGGACTGTGGGGAACTTACCACTGGGACCCCACCTCGAGAGCTGAGGTGTGTGAGAAGGGTGCTCTTGAGAGTCACTGACCCATGAATTGGGCAAGGGTGGGGCCCTGGCTTGAAGTAGGGTCACAGCTGTGCCAGGCAGGATAAGCGGAGCATTTCCTCCCTCCCAAGGCTGTGCTCGCAGCCTTTACCAGCCTGGCCTGGGAGCGGGGAGACCTGCTGAACTCTCGCCAGGTACGTTTTGGGTAAATTGGGTTAAATAAAATATATTAAAATTACTTCTACTTGTTATTTGGGCTTTTTCCATGTGGGTATTAAAACAACTTAAATTACATCCTGTGGGACGTGTGTGTGTGTGTGTGTGTGTGCATACGAGGAAGCTAGCAGGCCAACTACAGGATCAGGAAGAATCTGTTCCCTTGACCGGGGCAAAGAAACTGGATATAATGACTTCAGGCTGTTTCCACTGCCTGTTCACAGTTGTCTCCTACCTACCACCTCCAGCACATATGAATTTGGCCTCCCTGCTCTCCAGAGATTATAATTTAAAGGATTTAAAAAGTAAAATCTCTAAGTATACCCAAAATATTATCACTTCAACATGTAATCAATATAAAAATTATAAAATACTTTATATTTACTTGTCACTCTGTCTTAGAAATCTAGTGTGTATTTTACATTTACAGTTCATCTCAATTTGGACTCATTAAGTACTCAGCAGCCGCATGTGGCTAGTGGCTACCATACCGGACAGCACAGAGCTAGATGATCAGTCTTGGGATTTGGTCTGCTTTACTTAGTTTGGAGCTGGAAGCTCAACACCATTACCCACGAAACAGGCTCTATCTCCTAAGAGACTTTGCCAGGAAGAAGGGTGGCTGCAACCTTGTGTCTCTGCCCAGAACCCAACCTAGGGTGCCAGGCAGGAAAATGGGCTGAGACTAGGTCAAGGCTGTGGCCCATAAACTAATAAGAGAGCTGAGAGACTGGGGCCCCAGGGAGCTCAGAGGTCCAGCTACCTGTGGGCTCCAAGGACCCCAACATGAACACATAAAGAGCCCAGAGACACCACGCCCTCCCTCTGCCATCTCCTCTTGCTGCCTGTCTTTCCACTCCTTACTCCAACTGCATCTGCCAAAATTGTACCTTCAAAATGCTTAAGCTACAAAATTAAGTGAAAAAAGAAAGCAATATAACATTAAAAAAATAGGGGAAGCTGGGATGGCTTAGCAGGTTAAGCTCTCACTTTGCAGCCCCGGGGGACCTAGTATTGAATCTCAGCCTCGGTCCCTGTGGACCCATATGCTGAACTGGAGTGTGCTTCCCATGTGGGAGACCCCCAGTTCAGTTCACACACACACACACACACACACACACACACACACCCGCCCTGATTTGGCCCCTGGCTCGAGGGAGCGCATCTCCCATGCAGGAGGCTCCCAGCCCAGTTCCCACCCCACACAGCCCCTGCCCACCTGTGTGGAACAAAACCATGTCAAAAACTGATGATGTACAACTATGAAGACTGCTCTGGGCCCTGCCCCTTCTCTCTGTCTCTCTCTGTCTCTCTCTGTTAAAAACAATAAAATAAATTTCTAAAATAATAATAATAATAATAAGGAGGTAGGAAGAAAGCCCACCTATATTTTTAGTCATGGTTTTCTCTGGGTTTTAGAACTAGGTAATTATTTTCTTCTACATTTTCTTTAAATTTCTTAAAAAATTGCTTATATAATTGGAAAGAGTAATCTGTATTAATATATGTTTTGAAACATATTAATACATGTTTTTAAAATATATGTTTTTAATATATGTATGTATATAATATATGTTTTTAAAAATTCAGCTTGGTCTTCAAAAACCAGTTAAAAACGCCAACTCCCCTGAGGGTTTCCCAGACCTCCCTCTGTGTCACTTTCCTCTGTTACGCTACTAACTACAACCTGGCCCCTAGCGAGTCTAACCGTGGTCCTCTGTTCTCTCTGTTCCAGCATCTTGAGGGTGGGGTCTGCATCTTGGCACCATCCCAGGGCATGCTACAGTGCCTGCCACCTAGTAGGGGTTCTCCATATGTTGTGGAACAGATGACTGAGGCAAGCTAGAACTCAAAGGCTCCAACTGGGCTGGAAGCCTTAGGGTTCACCAGTCTGGCTGTTCCTTCTTCTTGGTGACCCACTCCTTGAGTTCCAACCCTCAATATTTAAAAATCACAAAATCTTCAAGTCATAGGACACATCTCGAGAGGTCACACTGTCCAGTCCCTGTTATACGCCTCCCCTCTTCTCCTCTCCTTGCTTCTGGATAAGTTACCTGTATGCTTGCTTCATACACCTGAGTCCGGCCTAGCTAGGTTGTGGGCATGTCAGAATTCAAAGCTCCCCAGTATCAATAAATGAGATAATCTAGAAGGCATGAATAAACTTCTAAAAACGTATAACCTGCCAATTATAAAGAATCTGAACCATGAAGATAGAAAATCTGAACAGAAGTACTATAACTAATGAGATTGAATCAGTAATCAAAAACTTCTCATCAAAGGGAAGCCCAGAACCAGATGGCTTTTCCTGGTGAATTTTACCAAATATCTAAAGAAACATTAATGGCAATGCTTCTCAAACTTTTCCCAAAAATTGAATAGGAGAGGACACTTCCAAACTCAATTGACAAGGTTGGTATTACCTTGATACCAAAGCTAGACAAAGACACTATAAGAAAAAAAAACAAAACTACAGGCCAATATACAAATCCTCAACAAAATACTAGCAAACTGAATTCAACAGTGTATTAAAAGGATTATACACCATGACCGAGTGAGACTTAACCCTGGGATGCAAGAATGGTTAAACATACAAAAATCAATTAATGTGATACATTACATTAACAGAAAAGACAAAAATCACATGATCATCTCAATAGGTTCACACAGAGCATTTGACAGAGTTCAATAGCCTCTTGTGATAAAAACTCTCAGAAAAGTAAGAACAGAAGGAAATTATGTCAACATACTAAAGTCCACATATGAAGAGCCCACTACTAATAATATACTCAATGGTGAAAAACTGAAAGCTTCTCCTCTAAGTTCTGGAACAAGACAAGGATGCCCACTCATTTTTTTTTAAGATTTATTTTATTGTTTTTGAGAGAAGGTGTTAGAGAGAGAGAGAAGGGGGAGGTACTAGAGCAGTCTCCATAGTTGTACATCATCAGTTCTGACATAGTTTTACTCCACACAGGTGGATGTGGGGCTGTGCAGGGCAGGGACCAAATGGGGGCCTAACGTGGGAGGTGAGAACCTTCACCACTAAGCCATCCCAGTGGTTACCAGTTGCTCCACAGTTCAACATGTGGGGTTGCATGGGCTGAACCCAGGAATTGAACCCTGGACCTTGGGAATGAGGCAAGTGCTCAATCGCTGAACTATCCTGGCAAGAGATGCCCACTCTTGCTACTTCTATTTAATATAGTACTGGAAGTTCTAACCAGAGAAATTAGGGAAGAAAAAGAAATACAGTAGACTCTCATTTAACCAGCACCCATGAGGTTGGTAGATGCCGGATAGTTGTAAGTACTGGAGACTCCTCGTTAACCTGAACTCAAGCACCTGGCACTCAAGCAAATGAAAAAATCTTAAGCAATTGGCAAAATAAATTCTGCCAGTTGCTTGAGAGCGCTGGCTGCTTGAGTTCTGGTTAATGAAGAATCTACTGTAAAAGGCATCCAAATTGGAAAGGAAGAAGTACAATTATCTGCTTACAGCTAATATGTAAAAAATCCCAAAGACTCAAAATAAATAAATAAACCAAACCAAAACCAAACAAAAAACCTGTTAGAACTAATAAATGAATACAGTAAAATTCTAGGATATAAAATTAACATACAAAAATCAGTTGTTTTTCTATACACTAACAATAAACTACAGGTATCTTAAAAGAAAATTAAGAAAACAGTTTTATGATACTGAGTGATGGGCACATAATACGATGCATGAATGATGTGAGGTGGACTTGTACATCTGTAAACTGTCTAATTGTTACCAACCAATGTAACCTCATCAAATTTAACAATAAATTAAAAAAAAAAAAAAAGAAAACAGTTTTATTTACAATAACATCAAAAAAGAATAAAATACTTAGGAATAAACTTAACTAAGGAAGCAAAAGACTTGTATTCTAAAACTATATAATATTGATAAAAGAAATTAAGGAACAAATAAATAACTGAAAAGATATCTCATATTGATGAATTGGAAGGCTTACTATTGTTAAAATGCCCATATTCTCCAAAATGATCTACAGATTCAATACAATACCCATCAATATCCCAAAGGCTTTTTTTGCAGATATAGAAAAACAATCTAAAAATTCGTATAGAACCACAAAAGACCCCAAATAGCTAAAACAATCTTGAAAAAAAAAAAAAGAACAAAACTAGAACATCATACTTCCTGATTTCAAAATATAGTACAAAGCTATAGTAATTAAAACAGTATGGTGCTGGTATAAAAACAGACATATAGACCAATGGAAAACAATAGAAGGCCTAGAAATAAACCCACACATATATGGTCAACTGATCTTCAAAAGCATTATGATGAATACACAGTGGTGAAAAGACCATCTTTTCAACAGATGGTGCTGGGGAAACTGGATATCTACATAGAAAAGAATAAAATTGGAACATTATCTTACACTACACACACAAAAATTAATTCAAAATAGATTAAAGACTAAAATGTAAGACCTGAAACTATAAAACTTCTAGAAGAAAAAATGAGGGAATACCGTCATGATGTTGGTCTTAGTGATTTCTCAGATATGACACTAAAAGTACAGGCAACAAAATTAAAAATAAGGATTCTGGGATAGCTCAACAGGTTGAGCACTTGCCTTGCAACTGTGAGGTCTGGGGATCAAATCCCAGCCCCAGCCCATGCAAACCCATATGCTGAATGTGGAATAACTGGTAACCACCGGGATAGTGGCAAAGGTTCTCACCTCCCATGAGGGAGGCTCCCAGTTCAGTTCCTGCCCCATGTGGCCCCACATTCACCTGTGGAATGAAACTGTGTCACAACCAATGATGTACAACTATGGAGACTGCTCTGGGACCTTCTCTCTCTCTCTCTTTCTCTCACCTTCTCTTAAATAATAAAATAAATCTTAAAAAAATATTAAATATAGACAACCGGGACTACATAAAACTAAAAAGCTTCTGCATGGCAAAGGAAATAATTAACAGAGTAAAAAGGCATCTTATAGAAGAACATATTTTTTAAATGATATATCTGATAAGGGGTCAATATCCAAAATATATAAGGCACTACTACAACTCAATGACAACAACAAATCCTTCAAATAACCTGATTTAAAAATAGACAAAGGACCTCAATAGACATTTCTCCAAAGAAGATAGACAAATGGCCAAGGGGTATATAAAACACTCTCAATATCACCAATCACCAGGGAAATAAAAAAGGGGTATATAAAACAGTCTCAATATCACCAATCACCAGGGAAATAAAAATCAAAACCACAATGGATACCATATCATATTTTTTAGGATGGCTGTTATTGAAAAAACAATAACAAATGTTGGTATAGATGTGGAGAAAAGGGAACCCTTGTACACTGTCGGTAGAAATGTAAAATTGTGTAGCCACTAAGGAAAACAGTATGGCAGTTCCTCAAAAAACTAAAACTAGAATTACCACATAACTCAGCAATTTTACTTCTGGGTATTTATCCAAAAGAACTGAAATCAGAATCTCAAAGAGATGTTTAGACTTCCATGTTTATTGCAGCATTATTCATAGTAGCCAAGATGTGGAAAGAACCTAAATGTCCATCAATGAATGAGTGAATAAAGAATATGTGAATATATAAATTACATATATACAATTTTTAAAAATAATTCAAATTTCCCCAGAGGCATCTACCCAGATAAACTTGCTCTCAATGCTAGCCCTGCTGTATGGGTACAGCTTATTTTCCTTGTTTTCTTTTCTGGGCTCCCTGCAATCCTTCTGGGACCCTTAAGGTGAAAGAGCCCTTGGCACAGTCTTGGGTGTGAGTGTGTGGGGTGGAGGAGCCCATGGGTGGCTGTTGGGCCTTAGCTATGACCTTATTTGGGAAATAGGACTGGGCTGGCTCATGCTCTGGTTTCTCTCCAGAAAAACTCTACAGATCTGTCTCATGCCCATGACTATCAATCAATGTTCCAGGAAATGGTCTTTAAAAAAACATGAGGATGTAAAAAAAAAACAAAAAAAAAACAACGAGGCTGCTCAAACACTTGCAACAGGCCAGAGACATCCCCCAGAACTTACTGTCACCAAGTGCTACAGAGAACACGCTTCACAGCCTCAGCCACACAGACACCACTGAAATATTTACAAGGTTTCTGGCTCATGCAATGGAGTTTTCCGCTCAGAGGCAAGGAGAGGGATGCAGCATGTGTGAAGTACCTACAACATATCACCCCATTCAGGGAGTTTTACTTTCATCACCGAAGCCTCACCGCCCAGGGAAGGAGCTGCCATTAACCTGTTAGGAAGCAGAGTATCTGAAGCAGGACTTCATAGTGGTTGGGAGCTTGGCTCTGGGGCTGGCTGGGAACTTGCAGCTGTGGATGACCTTGGGCAAGTCATTTAACCTCTCCAAGTCTGTTTCTTCATCTATAAAATGGAGCTGATAAGAGGGCCTACCTCTGTCAGGGCTAAATGAAACTATCCATGTAGCATACTTAGCTTGGTGCCTAGTATATAAGTGCTCAATAAATGTTATTATTATCACTGCCCCAGTCACATGGCCCCCCTCTCCACTGTCCCCAGGTCTCCTTCTCTACCACTCACTCTTTGGCCAAGAACCATCCTTCCATGTTACTCCTCTAAGGGTGGTTTGCCCCCGGCCAAGGACCTCCTGGCAGCTAAATGCTTCCCCAAAGAAATAAATTTCTAATGGTGAAATCTTGAGCCTGGTATAGTTTCGGCCAAGGGCCCTCAAACCTCTTGGGCTGTTGTCTCCTCTACCTGTGAATATAGCAACCTTGCCTGGATCAGCCTCCAACCTCACCCTGAGCCAGGCCATCTTGGGATTAAGCACAAAAATTAGTGTCTCACGTTTTCTTTTCTCCATGCCTGTATTTGTGTGCCATTCTGGTCCCCTGTGTGCCATTCTGGGCCTCTCTTCCTATCTCTGCCACACTCTGTCTGTTGAATCCTACTCATTTCTTCCAGATGCTGTTCAGAAGCCAACTCCTCTCCCCCAGTTCTTTCTAATCTCCCAACCAAATATAACAATTCCTTTTCCTTTTTCTCTTTTTTTCACTTTAAACAAGAAGTTTATTTAAACAGCAAGACATTTGACTTGAAACTATCTAGAATTCATTTCTTTTAGAGTAATTTATCCCTACTTAAAGACAGATTGCCTTACATGTAACAGCTATGTACAAAAAAGTTATAAAATTGTCCTTGGTTTTACAATGATAAATGAAAAACATTAAAATTCTCCAGTTGAACAAGGTATGGGGGGATTTTTATGTTGTTCTTATTTTGTTAAGCAGTGAGAGCAAAATAACTTACTGGAATATAAAGATAAGAGCCGAACAAGCATGCCACTAATGGAGAAACGGGTATTTTCACAAAACCAGGGTATTTCCCCATCCCATCTCCATTAGATGTCAATGAAAACATACCGCTGGCCACTTAGTTTAAAAAATGCAAATGCTTGTGCTCAGACATCAATCAGTTACTTTATGTACAACAGAGGAATCGGGAAGGGGGAAATGAAAGAACAGAGAAAACTATAGTGGAGTAGTCAGGATGTGGTGGAACCAAATTGCTGTTTTCTGATAACCTCTTCTTGGTCTGGAGAAAAAGAACTCTGGAGTTAGGTAGCAGGTTCATTTTTTAGCAGACGCCTCTTATCTGCTGCTGAAACACATCAACTGTATCTTTATAGCCTCCCTGTCCAACTGGGCAGGTGTGTCTGTGTCGTTGATTGGCTGCCCGGAATTGGGAATCTGATCTGCCTCATTGACAACCCCTGTCGTTCACAATAAGCTGTCATTCGTTTACTAAGTGGTGTGTGCCTCTTAATCTTAAACCGCTGCACCACAGAACCATCCTGCCCCTCCACCTTCAAGTTTATATGATCATTGTTCTCAGTCTTGACTCCTTCCCTGGGTTTTTCGTCAGCCACAGCAAGTGCCAGTCTCCTTGGCAGCCGCTTCCCAAAAGGGGTGCCGGGTCTGCCTGGAATGAGCACACACAAGCAGCACCAGGAGAAGTGGGAGAAGGAGGCGGCTGCAGTGGAGGAGGGACAGCGACCACTCCTGTATTTGAACCTCCCCAAAGCACAGTGTTAATAGCCACTCATCATGTACGGCCTTGTCTGAAGGGTCCTGGAGGACAAAGGGCTGCCTCTGCTACAGCTGACATTCTAGAATCTTATGATTCTTTGCAGCATGCAGTACACGTTGGTGCTGGCTATAAGCTTCTGAACGATGATGACGTTGGTGCCCATTCAACACAGTAGGTGCATTAGGCTGTAAGTTCTTTGAGGGTGTGGATGGGTGTTCTGCACTTTGTCTCCCAACCACCCAGCATAGTGCTGGCACACAGTGAGTTCACAATAAATGGTTCTGAATGGATGTTCACAACAACAGCTCTCATTTGTCAGGCCTACCACATCAGGCATTGTGCTAAGCCTTGTCCATATGTGAGCCCAAGTCCTCACAGTCACCCGGAGACAGGCACTAATGTTCCCTGTTAAAAAGTAAGCCCCACGGGGCAGGAATTTGCATCTTTTGTGTTCGACGCTGTATATACATCAATGCTTGAGATATAGTGGTCCCCCACTAAATATTGGCTGAATGAGTGAATTCATGAATAGTTATCTTATGGATGAGGAAACTATGCTTGGAGAGGTTTAATGACTTGTCTAAGGTCACTCATCTAGTACATGACAAAGTCTTCTCTTCTTACCCAAATAGCTGATTTCCAAACCCTTTATTCTCTACCAGGTCAGAGATGGTGTAGGGACTGGAAGGATCGAGATACATAGTCCTCCCTCAGGAAATTTTCTCCTGGTGGAGGAGGAATGCACATTCACACAGCCCAACATCTGATTGTTAACAGAACCCATGACCAGCGCAGGAATTGGGGAGGGCAGGCACCAAGACCCAGGGGAAGGAAGTGACTTCTCCAGGGCCTGGACACTGTGGAAGGCCGCAGAGCAGGTGGGGCTGGGTGTGCGGGGCCTGGAAAGCAACCCCCTGCACATTGCTCCCCTGGCCCCAGCTCCCAGCAAGAGCCCAGGAGTGGTGGGGGAGAGGGGAGGATGAGGAGAGGGACAGGAATGTGGTCCACACTTTAAAGCAATCCTGCAGCTGGGAAGAAGGGTGATATTTGGGGTGCCAACGCTTGCCAGAGGCTTCATGTCCCCTTGCTTTGGAGACTGTATCTGAGCAGACAGTGAGTCATAGAATGAGGGGGTGGGGAGGCGGGAATGGAAATCTCAGCACAGAGGGGTTGCACAAGCAGGCTATGGCTGGCCAGCAGATGTTGGGCTCTTTGCTGGAGGGCTGCTGGTGGGGAGGGGAGGGTGAGAGGGCCTATTATAGTAGCAGTGAGAGGGGTAGGGGGGCCAGGGACTTGCAGGACCATGATGGGCTTTGAAATTTGTGGGGGCAACCATGGCTGAGGCCCAAGTACACCCAGGATGGTGCATTGGGAGGCCTGAGCCCACCTGGGCCACCACCTCTTGCAGAAACATTACAACTGTGAGTGACCTGGGCTCTAGCACCTGCCCCTGCCCTCCTCCCCCAACAGTGGCCTCCAATGCACAGGTTCTCTCTTCACCCTTGGGGAGCAGGGGCTGGTGCAGGCTGGGTGCACAGGTCTATGTGTGGGAGGTGGGTATGGGTGAGGAGCTGGGAAGGGGTGCCTGGATCATTCTGATTCTGCCAACTTCAGAAGCATGGGAACCTCCCACGTCCTCCCCCTGTCCCTGTCTAAGTGTTGTCATTGATACCCCCTTGGGTTGAGGGTCCCTGGGCTAGGGTCACATCCACTCTCTCACCTTGGCTTGGCCCCCAGCATGTCATAACTTTGGGCAAGTCACTCACTATCTTTGGCTTTTTGCTTTTATTAGGGTTGTAAGCCATAAAAGCATTGTCTCTGTCCACACCTTTGGCCCCCTCCCCTCCCCAGCACTCACCTGGCACCCAGAGCAGGATGTGGAGAGGGATGGGCTGCCAGGCTTGGGCTTGAAAGGAAGAGAGGGGAAATGGCTGGGCCCACAACCTCCTCCACCCCTGAGCTGTGGCCCTGAAAACACTGATTTATGGTTTTTTAATCTCTCCACTCCCCTCCCTCCCCCCCAGCCTGATCAAGATGTTGAAGGGAAATTCTGGAGGGAGGAAAGAATTTGGTGCTTTCTCTCCCATCCCCAGGTGCTGCCCTGGGCCAGCTCTCCTTGCTCTTCTCTCCTTGGCCTCACTCTCCAGAGATGTCCTCACTTACTCAAGGTTCAGCCACTGTCCACACACTAATAACCAAAGAGTCCCAAACACCCAAATCCAGCCCAGTGTCCAGTAGCCACACTGCTCAACTCCATGAGGCCAGGGCTGCAGGGTGGGAAAGGAAGAGACATTCCCTTGAAACACAGTGCATGGTGTCCCGGGGCTGCAGAGGGGTCTCCAGGACCCTCTCCTGGAGCCTCTAGCGCAAGTTTGTCCAACCCACGGCCCGCAGGCCTCATGCAGCTCAGGATGGCTTTGAATGTGGCCCAACACAAATTTGCAAACTTAAAAAACATTGTGAGATATTTATTGCAATTTTTAAAAATTGTATTGTTTTTGAGAGAAGGTAAGAGAGAGAGAGAGAGAGAGAGAAGTGGGGAGGGCCCAGAGCAGTCTCCATAGTTGTACATCGTTAGTTGTGACATGATTTCATTCCACACAGATGGATGCAGGCCGCACGGGGCAGGAACTTAACTGGGGGCCTCCTGCATGGGAGGTGAGAATATTTGCTGCCATCCCAAGGGTTACCAATTTCGCCACAGTTCAGCATATGGGTTTGCATGGGGCTGGGGCCAGGAATGAACCCCTGACCTCGCGAATGTGAGGCAAGCGCTCAACCGCTGAGCTATCCCCACACCCTGTGATTTCTCTTTTTTTGCTTTGTTTTTAGCTCATCAGCTATCATTAATTAGTGTTAGTAAATTTTATGTGTGACCCAAGACAATTCTTCTTCTTCCAATGTGGTCTGGGAAGCCAAAACATTGGACACCCCTGTGACCTGCTTGCCACAGAACATTTCCACCTGGATTTCCCACAGGCACTGCAAATCAACCTGACCTCACCCAAACATGCTCCTTCCTCCCTTTTAATAACGTCACATTCTTCAGGGGACTCAGCCTCCCTCACCATCCCTCCTAAGTTCCCTTCTCCCTTTGTCTTGCTTCCAGCCTCTTCCAAGTCCTCTCAGTTTTGCTCCAAGCTGTCTGCCTCTTCATCTTTTTTTTGATCCTGGATCATTTGTCTTATTTTTAAACTATCAAACACATAAAGAACACTTGTTATAATACATGTCTGGCTCTGTTCTAAGTGCTTTACCAATATGAATTCACAGCCTTCATTTCACAGATGAGGAAACTGAGACACGGGGAAGTGAAGCATCGCCCCCAGGGCTAGGATTTGAGCCCAAGCAGCCTGCCCCAAGGTCTGCGCTGTGAACCTCTGTCACAAGAACTATCCCAAAACCTCCTGGCACAGGGCACATGGCACACGGCATGAGCTCTGAATGGACCCTTCCTCCCTGAAGAAAGGCTGCACATCTGATTCCTCTCTGAACCACCAAAGCCGTCCTACCGCAGTGTGTCACACAGAGTTAGGCACGCCACACGCGATAAATAAATAGTGGAACGGACTGCTATGAGGGTAGATATTATCTCATTAAATGACATTTGTGGAACTCTTATGGCTAATACTAAGAGCTAACACCGGGAATTATGTGAAACACTTTACACATACTATCATTTAATCCGCTCTACAATCTTATGAAGTCAGCACTATCATTATCCCTCGTTTTCCAAATGAGGACACTGAGGCTCTGAGAAGAGAACTGGACATGTCCAGAGTCATAGTGCTTTCAAGTAGAGAGGCGGGGTGTGCACCACACTACTGCCTCCAGCACCCAGAGGACTGTTAGATAAACGCTCCAATATCTGTTTCATGTCCAAAGACCGCACAATGGGGACATGTAGGTGATATTCAGGTAATCAAGTCTAACATCTGAGAAACATCATATAGTGCCTGACACTGAGATGTCAAAATGTCTGAGGAATACAAGGATTTTGTATAATGTTGTGCTTTAGTCACCCAAACATTTATCAAGCACCTACTACATCTGTGCCAGGCACTATTTTAACCCATAGGCATAGAGCAATGACAACTCCCACCTCCAAACACCTCCTCTCATGTAACTGCTATTCTAGTTGGGGCAGGGAAGACTAAACACAAAATATATGTCAAAAGTGATGATTGCCATGGACAAATATTAAGGTGGGTTAAGAAAAAGGTACTGGTGGGGGTATGGTGGTGGCATTGTTGCTTATATAGGATCAGGAAGCTCTCCCCAATAATGTCTGAACAGAGGCATGAAGTAAGTGAGGGAGTGAGCCATGCAGTGAACTGTAGATATTCTAGTCAGAGGACATAGCAAGTGCAAAGGCCCTGAGCTCAGAGCACACTTGGCTCAGTGAAGGAACAGCCAAGAGGCCTGTGTGGCTGGAGCAGAATGAATAGGGGGAGAAGGAGCTGGTGCAATACACAAACACATGGAAGTGCTGAGGCCTAGATAAAGTCAGGCTCTATGTAACAGCACGTGTCTGGGTAATGGTGACAGCTAGGATTTCTTGAGTGCGGTCCACATGCCTGGTCCTCAGTACTGCCGGCACAAAACCTGCTACAGACAGGCTCCCTTAGAATCTAATGAGGAGACAAAGAAATCCCACTGCGCTATGTGACAAGGCACTAGGTCAGAGTGCCTTGAAATTACAGAAGAGAAGCAGTTAATCTGGACTAGGGGCCAAGGAGGCTTCCTGGTGGAGATGGCATCTGAGCTGTCAGACAGAAAGGAAAACACTCTAGAACACAGACACGGAGCGGGAGGGGCAGGCCAGAACCTGGAATGGCCAGGCAGAGCTCAGGCAGCAGGGCCTGGGGGCGCTGGGCGCAGCTTGTGGGAAGAAGTCCAGAGAAGGGTTGGGAGATGGAGAGAGGGAACAGGGAGGGCTCAGGGTTGTCGGGGCTGAGAAAGACTGGAGAGGGAGGCCCAGGCTTAAGTGTGTGTGTAGGAAGTTGGTGATTATGAAGTGAGTGACAAGGGGTGGGTAAGGTGGAATAAAGCCTGTGGTAATTTACCTGCCCACCCAGGACCCTTTCTCACTGGCCATTCGATGGATTTAGCTGATTGTTCACAAGGAAGCAGAATGTGAGGGCCCACCCCTACCTGTACCAGGTCTTAGATTCTCATCTCATCCTACAAAGGTCAGATCTTTCTTTTTTAGCAAAAATATGTTTCCTTTTTTTAAAGATTAATTAATTTATTTATTGACAGAGAGAGAGAGACAGAGACAGAGACAGAGACAGAGAGAAGGGGGAGGGCCCAGAACAGTCTCCATAGTTGCACATCATTAGTTGGGACATGGTTTCATTCCACACAGGGGGATGTGGGGTTGCCCGGGACCGAAACCAGACTGGGGGCCTCCTGCATGGGAAGTGAGAACTTCGCTGCCATCTGCCCAGGTCCCGAATTTGGTTCCCAGACACCGCCATTGCAAGGCAAGCGCTGACCCTACTGAACTATCTCGGCATCCCTCAGATCCTTCTTTTAGGCAGCTCTCTGAGTCCTCAGCCTGGGGCAGCCCAGGACCCTGTGGTAGGAGATTCCTCAGTTAATAATAACCACTTGGATACTCGTAGCACCTCATGGCCTTTGATGGGCATCCTCTGCTACGACCTGTGTGTCTTACAGCCTGGTTAGTAGGGGCAGAGTTCTACTTCACCCCCCTTTCCATAGGAGACGCTGCAGCCAAAGTCACATGGCCACTGGGTGACTGAACTGGGACTTGAGCCCAGCTCCTGTGATTGTGAGCCCCATGGTGACACTGCGGCAGCTGTGGAAAACAGGGCCTGCTGGTGGCTGGGTCGCAAGGACAAGCCTGGGAAAGGGGATGAGGCAGCCTCCGCAGTGGGAGAAAGATGGAGATGGGGAGAGGGAGGCTGAGAGTGGAGGCAGAAGGGGAGCCGTGCAGGAGGTTGGATAGGCTTTAAGACAAACCAAGAGGTGTCCCCCAAAAGACTTGGTAAAATATCCCAGCAAGGTTATAAAGCTCAGAAGCTGCATCTGCCCACACTGTGTGTCTGTGACAAGGCAGTGAAGGGCCTCTTGCTCCCATTTCACAGGTGGGAAAGAGGAGGCCAGGAGAGAGGTGCCCCCCCTGGCTTGCACCAAGGCCTATGGGATCTAGGGCCCAGGTGCCCCGCTACAAGCCAGGGAAGGTAGACAAGAAAGGTTGGAGACGTTTCCCAATCTACCGTGGATGATGAAATAGAGATGATGAGAGGGGATGCGGAGATGGAGGCCCAGGGCCAGGTCCAAAGAGGGAGGGCGAAAGAGGCAGAGGCACGGTTGGAGCCTGTCAGCAGCAGAGACGGTGGAGAGATGAGGCCCTGCCACCCAGCTCCGGTTGCGCGCAGTTCCAGCATCAGCTGGCCGGGGTGTCACGGAGCCTCCGCGCCTCCTCCCGCTCGCGCGGACCCATCCACTTGGGCTGCTCCTCAGCTCGCGATCCCCGGCCCCGGGGGGTCAGGGGAGGAGGACGGCGGGGGACAGGAAGAGGAGGGGGCAGGGCGCCGCCTCCTCCCTTCGGCTGGTTCGCGAATCCGCAGAGGCCTCCCCGGCAGCCTCCTGGCCCGCCCCCGTCCGCTCCTCCCTCCGCAGCCGGATGGTACGTTCTGGTCCGCCTGGCCCGGCTGCAGTGGATGTTGCTAGAACCCACGAGGAAGAAGGAAGAGACGCAAGCAGGCTGCGGTGACCCAAGCAGCCGCCCCTGCCTCAGGGACCCCTTCCCCGAGAGACGGCACCATGACCCAGGGAAAGGTAGGGGCATCTCCCCCGCCTGCACCATCCTCCATCCTCCGGCTCCCGGCTCCCCGTCATGCTAAGCAAGCTCTCTGGACCACTGACTATAAGCACCCTCCCCTGGCTCTTGTGTGAAGGTCCTGGTGGCCCTTATTGAAGTTAGAGGACCCAAAGGCCCACTTCAAGGAGTGCCTCTTCCTGCCCACCTTCCTCCCCTGTCTCCTTCCCACTCCTGGCTTTGCGGTCGCAGGACTCTGCACAGCCCTGCTGAAGGAATCAGCCTGTGTGTGTGTGTGTTCACCAGGGTGAGCCCTGTGGGACAGTTCCTATCCAGCATCCCCCTCTGGTCCAATCCCAACCCCAAACACATTAGCTCATCTTTCACACCCTCCACAGAAACAGTCTTCACCCAACTCCCTGTCATTTCACATCTAGATACATCCTCTGTGCTTGGAAGTTACTACAGCAACCCTGCACCAGGATGCCCTGATTTCTGTTCTGGTTTTAGCAAGGCATGGAATTAAATGGGATCCGAGAAATCGTCGTTTCTTTTTTCCAGTTCTAGGCCTGAAATGTAGAGGAGCGGCTGGGACAGAGACTAGGCTGGCCTAGTAGAGTTATGTAACATCAATAGCCTGTGGAATTATACAACCACCAGGGCCTAGGGCAAAGGGGAGGGTCCTCTGGCCCTCTGTTTAAGTGTGCTAAGGATTGGACTGAGAAAACAGAAGCGAGACCTCCCCTCTTTTCTCTGAGGAGCCTCAGAGCCAGTGGCAGCCTTTCCGGGGCTCTCAGACCCTCCTCTCCCTGTTTTTAAGCTCATCGGGCCACAAAATGATGTCAGTGGGTGATACCACCTCCTGCTATTAGGCAGACCTCACCCGGGAGTGCCCGGGGTGCGTGTATGTGCGCACCCGAGCACAGAGCCCCTGGAGGCTCTGGGGGTTTCAGTGGCAGGATGGGGGCTGGTGAGGGGGACCAGCTTTGGACAGGGCTGAATTCAGAGGTGATCACCCTTTTCCTTGGGTCTGGGCTCAGAGGACCTTGGTTCTAGGATCTGAACCTGGGCTTGGCCCTCCTCATCTGGGTGATGATGGAGGTTAGGGAGTGGGAAGGAAGCAGATGAGCCAGGGCCCCATCCCTACAGGCCTGAGCTGCCAGGCCCTTCCCCCAAGGAGGCCTGCCCTGTGCTCACTGTGGTGAAAATGAGAGCTGCCCTCCTCTCTCAATCCTCTCCCTCTACTCCCCACCCTACCCTCCACCTCCACCAGTCACTTTGCTGATGCTTGTCCTGGGGCGAATGTATTACCCCTGCCTCCTCTGCCCCTCACCCCCAGCTTACTCACAGGTTTTCTAGTGATGGAAAAGACCCCGAGTTCAATGGTCCTCAGGGCTGGGGGAGAACAGAGACCCGGTGCTTCCTCAGCTCTGGGCTGACCCCGCTAGGTGCACCCTGCAGAGAAGGGACCCTGAGGCCTTCCTCAGTAGCCCTTCAGGTTTAACATTCTTTCTGGAGTGAGACCCAAATCCCATTTTCTGAGGTTTGTTTCTGATTCAGTGTTCACACCACCCCTCCACCCTGATTGCCCTTCCCTGACACCATAGTTCAGTCCCTCACACCTCAGATCCTCTCGCCAAAGCGAAACGTGTCCACTGCGGGCAGGGCGCGGATGTAAATAATTTGTTTTCAACCTGCCACAGGCACATTTCCCTCTGGCCTCAGTTTCCTCATTTGTAAGACCGAAGAAGGGGCTGGATTAGATGCCTTCTGAGATCCCTTTCACCAGTGACATTCTGGGACTCTGTTCTGATTTGGGAGAGGGGCTGAGATTTCCAGTAGGACAAGGCCAGAACAGGACCCTCACCAGGGCCTCTTGCCCTCCCTCCGCCCTTCCGTCACCATTCCACTCCTCTGTCCCCCTCTCCTCCCCACTTCCTGTTCCCCTGCTCTCCTACCCCCGCTCTCCTTGTGCCACGTCCAGCCCAGCAGAAGAACTGTCTCAGTGGGTGGTGCTGGGGCTTCGCAGCCCACAGGGCCACGTGTGGGTCTGTGACCGTGCATGAGTCCTTCTTCCTCTCTGTTCCTCAGTTCCTTCATTTTGAAACAAATCAAAATACAATTAGCCAGGTAGGAGGGAGAGTAAATAAAAGAACTTCCATTCAATAATACCTCGGAGGCCCTACTATCGGTCAGGCCCCTCCTTGGATCCCCAGGGAAACTGGAACCACACAGACCCAGTCACTGCCCTGCGGACAGTCACCACCAACGCAGAGCTCACCTAAGAATGTCATCCTTCCTCAGTTCAGTTCTTTTTTTTTTTTTTTTGACAGAGAGAGAGACAGAGACAGAGACAGAGACAGAGACAGAGAGAAGGGGGAGGGCCCAGAACAGTCTCCATAGTTGTACATCATTGGTTTTTCCACATAGTTTCATTCCACAGGTGGGCGCAGGGCTGCACAGGGCAGGAACTGAGCTGGGGTCTCACCCCAGTGAGAACCGAACTGGGGGCACTCCCCAGTTCAGCATATGGGTCTACACGGGCCGGGGCCGGGATTTGATCCTTGGTTCCCAGGGTTGCAAAGTGAGCGCTTAACCCACTGAGCCATCCTGGCTTCCCTTTCCTCAGTTCTTGTCCCAGATTCAGTGTGTGGGCCTGACCCTCCTGGAGCTCAGTTCTTCCATCTATGATAAAATAGATTTTTCCCCAGCTGTATAGGGGTATAAGTAAATACATATATTCTATAACTAAATACACATAGACTGTATATATAGTCTATAACTTGATGTTTGGTATATGTATATATTGTGAAATGACCATCACAATCAAACAAGGTAACCTAGTCATCACTTCACATTGTTTCCTCTTCTTTTGTGGCAAGCATGCGTAAGATTCACCCTCTCCGCAGATTTTATGGGCACAATATATTCCTGTTAACTATGGTTACATTAGACCTCCAGAAATTTTTCATCTTGCATCACTGAAACTGTGTCCTCTTTGACCAACATCTTCACTCCCCCCGCACCTCCCATCCCCTGGCAAGTACCATTTAGCTCTGTGCTTTAGGAGCTTGACTAGATTCTACATATAAGGGAGGTCATGCAGTTTTTGTCTTTCTGTATCTGACTTATTTCGGTTAGCCTAGTGTACCCCAGGTTCATCCATGTTGTCACAAGTGAAAGGATTTCCTTTTTTTTTTAGTTCAGTTTATTTATTTATTTATTTATTTATTTATTTTATTGTTTTTGACAGAGAGAGAGAGAGATACAGAGACAGAGAGAGAACTGAACTGGGGGAGCTCTCCAGTTCAGCACACGGGTTCATAAGGGCCGGGGCCGGAATTCAATCCTCGGTCCCCGTGGCTGCAAAGTGAGCGCTTAACCCACTGAGCCATCCCGGCTTCCCCTTCTTTTTTTTTTTTTTT
>PVKE010021805.1:0-26156 GCA_004027555.1 Craseonycteris thonglongyai
TAATTTTTTGAGGAATCTCCATACAGCCTTCCATAGTGGTTGTACCAGTTTACATTCCCACCAGCAGTGTATGAGGGTTCCTTTTTGTCCACAGCCTCTCCAGCACTTGTTATCTCTTGTCTTGTTGATTATAGCCATTCTAACAGGTGTGAGATGGTATCTCATTGTGGTTTTTATTTGCATCTCCCTACTTGCTAGTGAAGTGGAGCATTTTTTCATATATCTGTTGGCCATATGTATGTCTTCCTGAGAGAAGTGTCTGTTAAGGTCATCTGCCCATTTTTAATTGGATTGCTTGTTTTTTTTATTGTTGAGTTGTACAAGTTCTTTGTATATTTTTTGATATCAGCCCCTTATCAGAGGCATTGTTTGCAAATATTTTTTCCCAGTTGGTTGGTTGCCTCTTTGCTTTGTTGATGGTTTCCTTTGTAGCACAGAAGCTTTTTAGCTTGATAAAGTCCCATTCATTTATTTGTGCTTTTACTTCTCTTGCCGTTGAGGTCAGATTCATAAAGTCCTCCCTGAATCCCAGGTCTATAAGTTTAGTGCCAATGTTTTCTTCTATGCAATTTATTGTTTCATTTCTTATTTGGAGGTCGTTAATATTTTTATTTTTTAAATTAATTGTTAAATTTATTGGGGTGACATTGGTTGGTAAAAATTACATAGGTTCGAGGTGTATAATTATACATTACATTGTTTATGTATTGCACTATGTGCTCATCACCCAGAGTTGTTTCATCAGTTTTAAGATGCATTACTATGTTTTGTATTAAAGAGAAAAAAAACAAGAACATTGCAAATTAAACCACAACATGTCATCAATTTATACAATGCCTCCCAATTTCAGAGAGGTGAAGAAAACATCTGTTTTAGGATTGATAAAATACAATAATATCCTTTTATTTTGTCACATTAATAGAGCTGTCTCTCTAGTTTGATTTAAAACTCCATGAAATGCTTCAAAATAATCCTGTCATTTGGGGGGGACTATATGCGGGAGGAATTATAGACAAAACAAAGTTGGCCGTGAGTTGATAAGTCTTCAAGGGGATGGTGGGTACAAAGAGTCTCATTAGAGTTGTTTCTAGTTTTGTATATGTTCAAAATTTCCCATGAAGAAATTTTTATTTAAAAAATTTTTTAAGAACAACCTGGATGAACCTTGAGGACATTATGCTAAGGGAAATAAGCCAGTAATAAAAAGACAAATACTATATAGTTCTACTTATATGAGGTATGTGGAGTAGTCAAATTCACAGAAACAGAAAGTAGCATGGTGGTTGCCGGGGGCTGGCGGGGAAGAGGAATGGGAGTTGTTGCTTAATGGGTACTGCATTCCAGTTTTCCAAGATGAAGAAGTTCTGGAGATGGATGGCAGTGATGCACAAGAATGTGAATATATTTGAAAACATCTTATTAAGCGAAATAAGTCAGACTGAAAGAATCAAGAATCTACCTCACATATTGGTGAAATATAAACTGAAAGGAACAAAGAAACAAAAACTCATGGACACAGTCAATAGTTTAGTGGTTACCTGAGGGTAAGGAGGCAGGTGGGTGGGAGAGCTGGGTGAGAGGGAATAGGGAGGGGGCATATATGGTGATGGAAAGAGAGCTGATTCTGGGTGGTGAGCACACAATGCGATGTATAGACAATGTAATGTAGAATTGTACACCTGGAAACAATGTAATTGATATCAATCAATGTCACCCCAATAAATTTAACAATTAAAAAAAAAAGAATAGTATAAAAGGAAAAGCAGGTGTTAGTGCTCCCATGACAATACTATGACTGGGGCTAGAACAAAACAAACAAAAAAAAGAATGTGAATGTATTTAACACTGTTGAACTGTACATTTAAAAATAGTTAAAAATGATACATTTCATGTTATGCATTTTTTACAATAAAAACAGAAAAAAGAACTTCCTGAAGACAGAGACCCTTAAAAACTTTTTCCTTTTTCACAATGTCATAGTACCGGGTGCACAGTAGGAGTGCTAGGGTCAATAAACACTGGCTGATCCTATTCCACTCTAAAGTGTCTTTGCTAATGCCCTGCAAATACCATCTCCAATACTCAGTGCACTATGGATACAAAATAAAAATTAGATGCAGTGTTAATTCTGTTCTCTTGGCAGGGAAGTTGGTAGCTTTCAGGGAGCTCAGTAGAACCTACACGCCGTTAGGGTTTATGGCAATGAGAGTGGGTGCTCGGTGTTTGCAGGGGCCTATGTGACAAGCAGGACAGGAGGCATGTGTGTGTGTAGGTGTAAATGTGCTTGTGTGTGTGTGTGTGTGTAGATAGAGCTCCATCTTCACAATGTGGGTAGAGACTGGGTAAAAAGCCCCAAAGCTAGAAATGAACAGCCCTTTTCTGGGGAAAGAAAATATGTCTGATCAAGTCTGAGTTGGAAATAATGAACATTTTGTTCATCAGCTAAAATAACCTTCAGATGCTATAAAATTCCCATCTGTGCTTATCCACCCGTAACTGCCCATCATCACTTCCTTGGTCACAGGTAGACATCAGGAGATCCTGGCAGATCTTGAGAGCCCCAGCCACCTTGACCCTGCCCTTGTCAGAATCAGAAAACAATGTCTAAGTCCCTTATTTTTAGTACTATAAAGATAGGCAGCTACAAGTCAGGGAAATAGGTACAACTAGGGAAGTGCTGACCATTTCAATGGGCCAACTGTACTCCCTGCACTCAGGTTAAGTCTCTAGCCATTAAGTAGGGACTCAAGAGTCAGAACACCTCCTGCTACCTACTTTCAGGACAAGATCTGACCCTCAAAGGAGAACGTGTGTCTTCATTTCTGAGTAGAAATCTTTAATTTCCAATTACCCGTGGTCCATCTAACAGTCAAAAATCTCCGAGGGGGTTTCAGTCTCTTTTCTTTTCTTAAAACAAGGACAACTATTAGTGAAGTTCCTTATAAAGCGTGGAGAAAAGTGCAGAAATGAAGAGGCGTGTCTCACCCTGGGCGGTGGCTCTGGTTCATCACAGTTGCAGAGACACTGACAAATCTTTCCTTCCTGTGTGTGATCTCCACTCTCGTTAAACAGGCCGAAAACTTCTTCTTCTTTAAGAGGTATCCTGACCATTTCAACCTGAAAGATATAAGAGAGCTCTCATACAGATGGCCAGTGGGGGAAGAGAGGGCTACTTGGGGAAGCCCCTGGGAGCAGGCAGAGAAAAGCAGAGGGGGAAAGCCATGACCTCTTTCAACAGCTTGTCTTTTAGGCGGTGGACATTTATAAATGTAATGGAGTTGCAGCACTGGAAGATTTTCACCCCAGGAATGGTTGTAATCTGCAAGACAAATGTCAAATTGAGGGAAATTTCTCAGCTCTTCTTTGGTGTAAGAAAAAAATCTTTAGAACCTCCTGGAGAATCTATATTTTTCTTTATAAGAAGCAAGAACTAGCGAATTCCTTCCTCTCATTTTCTTCCTATCTTGTTCTCCCTATCTTCTTTTTACTTCCTTTCTTTTCTTCTGGCCTTCCACCCACTAACGTACATTTTAAAATTGTCCTTAACTGGCTGCAGGACTGTAAGGACTTACCTACTGAAGTTCCCCACATCTACCATTGTGCATCTCCCCTCCCCCGCCCCCCACACCTTTGTCAAGCAAAGGCACTTCGTAGAAAAACCAGTCTACAGTGGACCCTGTCTGCCCCATCACATCATTTGGACAAAGAAGTGAGACTGATTTGGACTCTTACCTCCCGATAGTCATGGACGCTCCTATAAATGTTGGTTTTAGGGATCTGGCCCAGGAGAAGAATCTTAGTTCTGAAAGGCAATGCATTTGCCTTTAGGTCACAGCTGCCTTCCCTTGCCATGGCTAACCTCCTATTACCCGAGACTAAGTACCTGTGTGACTGAACAGTGACCATGAAGAAGGCAAAAGTTATTGAAACAAGTAGTCCAACATCCAGTCCCAGGACAATTGCTGACGTGAATGTCACCATCCAAATAACCTTATGGAAGGGGGAAGGAGGGAAAAGGAGGACCATGGTTACAAGCAGATGAGAAAATTACCAGTCCCGTCTCTCAATTCACCTTCACCCCCCCATCCCCCCACCCCCCGACACCCAGGGTTTAGAGAACAAATTCCACAGCCTTAAGGACAGATGCCACCAGAAATGATTGGGTGCCAAGGCTGCCTGGCAATTCTTTTATGCACCCGTGGCCACTTATCTTCTTCAATTTCCTTGTGTACAAAATAGGAGTAATAATAACTACTTTATAGGCTTTGTTGAGATTAGAAATACCATTTTAAAGTGAACCAGAACACCACCAAATGGTAGGTATTTCGAAATTTTAACATTCTTTTTAAGTCCCTGCCCCACCTCCTTCTCCATCACTCTTCAGCAGGTGGCTTGACTTTCAGCTTCACAGAGAAGATAGTCTGAAATTTCCTTAAATATTTACTGCCCTTTCCACCAGCTACTTGTTAGTATCTGTACTCAACTTTCCTTCCTCCTCCCCAGTCCTGTTCAAAGTTCTATCTCTTCTAGAACTAGAAGCTCTACTTGTGCACTAGACTACATGTCCTCTTAGCTCCTTAGGAGTCTGGATCTCTGTGCCTCCACTGGATCCTTCTCTCATCATATCACATCATCATATCACATCCCCATCATATCACATCCCCCATCATCATATCACATCCCCCATCATCATATCACATCCCCCATCATATCACATCCCCCATCATATCATATCCTCCATCTTTTATTTCTTGCTCTTTCCCCTATCTGCCCCCTAGTTTTATGCTCCAGAGAGAAGGGTGCTCCATTAGTTATTCAGCCTGACACAACACCCCCTTCTCTTATTAGGATTTGAGTCTCTTTTCCTGGAATGAACCAGGGCTGTCCAGAAAGAATCCAGCCATAAATGCCTTTGTTTTCCATATTACACAGATGGACACTTTCTGGACAGCCCTCGTATTTACATTAACTGAGTTAAAAATCATTCAAATATGCAATGTATGACAAACCCTTTTTACTAGATTAGCATGTAACTACAGCCATTTAATTAATTCCTTTATATTAATTTTGCATAATTGGAATGAGGTCTCTATTTTCATGTGCCAACAACTTTGACTCCCTTTTTAAAAGTAAGAGTAGAGCACTAGGCATCAAAGGGTTGCTAGTGTCCTTTGGCTGGTTCTCTTTCCCTCTCTGCAGCCTGCCCCTCTGTCCTCCCCTCTCATCTGGGGCCCCTGGACTCACACAGTCATATTGGCTTTCTCTCCACAGATTGGGTAGGTTGGAAATGGTTTCAAGGTAGGGTAGGACGTTGCTCAGAACAATACCAGCCAGCACTGCCTGTGGGGAGAAGAGGAACCGTGTTTCATTTTCCCTTTGCAGGTAAAACTCCCACATTTTCACAAAGGAACCAGTTACAAAAAATCAGCCTTGCCGCTCAGAGATATTAGGCATGGAAACTTCATAAAAATACCATGCTCATACTTGAACTCTTTGTAAGCTGACCAGACATCTGTTTTAAACAGGACAGAAAACAATGGCACTGTCCCTTTTCAAACAGTATGTATGGTCAGCCCAGTGTCACGGGGCTAAAGTCAAGTCCTAGGATGACTGCTTGGCCTTACTTTGTCTAGTTTGCTTGACACATCCATGTCACCTACATTGCCTAGGACACATTCTCAGATGAGATGACAAATTAAGGGAACTTCTACTCACAGAAACTCTAAAATAGTTTAAACTGGGCTTTTGTTCAAGTCTAACCATGATACACTATAATTATTTCAACAGTGAGATACCTTTTTTTTTGGTCCATCAAATTAAATTAGCAGGTTAAAAACACATATATGGTTGTTGATTATAAAACTGCACTGCCCTTTTGGAAAATAATTCAGCAATATATCAAGACATGTTGATATGCTTTCATGCAGAAATTCTGTTTTACTTTTAGAAATGTCTCCTAAATATAGAAAAGGGTAGATGTCTAAAATTATTCACCATTGTATTATTTATAACAACAAAAATTCAGACAACTTAATTTTTTAAAATAATAACAATGTAACTCGATAAGTTATAGTGTGAAATATGTTCTATATTAAATAAAAACAAGACTACACAGTTGTATGTCCAGTTAGGTTACAACTATGCAAAGTAACATCCATTCATAGAAAATAATATTGGTCAGATATATACCAAAATGTTAACAGTGGTTTATTTGTAATTGTGGATGACATTTTTAAAATTAAATTTATTTAGGTGACACTGGTTAGTAAAATTACATAGGTTCCAGGTGTACAATTCCACATTATAGCATCTGTGTGCTGCATTGTGAGCTCACCACCCAGAGTCAGTTATTTTTTCATCACCATATATTTAAACTCCCACCCTCTTCCCCCACCACCCAGAGGATGACATTTTTATTTACTATGAATTTTCCAAGGTTTAAAAAATAAGCATGCGTACTTTTCTAATGGAAAGAAAGTTTCTTAAATACGAGAAAAATGAAAATCTATACTCATAAGGATGTAAAAATCATCATAGCCTCCAAGGAGAATCTAACCTACTGGTACTTTGAGAAATACTTTCTTGTGTTCTGAAGTTCCTGAATTGGTTTAACATTCTTCAGGCTTTTTCTAGCCATCTTCTCCTCTCTGTGCTCTGCCTGGGAATTAGAACTGACCCTGCCACCAGGAATGGCTGGATCCACATTTACTCTGGTCCTCTGAGGTTACTCAGTGACCAGCTGGACTCAACAGGTTAGTACGGTAGAGAAGGGAAGAGCAAAGATGAAGTTAGCAGAAATTATTTCTCTCCAGTCTTTAGCTTCTTTCCAGTCAGTAATCTCCAAACTTTCCGCAAGTTGTAGGGAAATGTGATGGGAAGGGAAAGAATCTCAACTTCATAGGGTTTTTATAAGATTTTTGGCTTGAGGTTGGGAATGTGAAGAGGAAGCAAATATTTTCTTAAAACATTTTACAGGGGAAAGCCGGGACGGCTCAGCAGGTTGAGCGCTCGCTTTGAGGCCACGAGGACCGGGGATCGAATCCCGGCTCCGGCCCAGGCAGGACCCACATGCTGAACTGGGGAGTTCCCGCAGTTCGGTTCTCTAACTGTCTCTGTCTCTGTCTCTCTCTCTATCTGTCAAAAGTAAAATAGAAATAAATATGCACTGAAGACAAAAAGATAATTTCTCTCTCTATAAATGTGAAAAGATAAAAAAAAAACAAAAAAAAAAAACAAAAAACATTTTACAATAAAAATTTACTTTTCTGAACTTTAAGGTAAGACATGCTCATGTGTAAAGAATAATTAAATTTATATGTAATTTCCATCATCTAAAACGGGGTCTCCAAACTATGGCCCGCGGGCCAGAGGCCCTCTCATCCAGCCCATGGAGACCTTTTTATCTGTATAAAATAATATTAAATAAATAATTAAAAACAACATCTATGTTTTGATTCTTTTTTATTTGGACCTCGAGTGTGTAGTCGGCCCCAAACTGCTGTTTGATAGTTAATGTGGCCCACGGGCTGAAAAGTGTGGAGACCCCTGCTCTAAGAGATAACCATTGTTAACATTTTGGTATGTTCTATACATTTTTTTTTTCATACAAAGTTGGAATAATAGTGAATATACTGTTTTGTATTATGTTTTAAAAAAAATTGTGTTGGTCTTCTTGCTAACTAGATGAGTTCCTAGCCCGGATGCTACAACAATTCCTCCAATAAGAATTTTGCAATGAGTAATTCATAGTCTTTGAAGGAACAAAAAATCTTCCATAGTTTAATACTCATAGAGCCCCAGTGGTATAGGAATTCAGATATTCCACTGATCAGATTGTGTTCATTTTTCTCATCCGGAAGCATCTTAACTAGATGCTGTAAAAACAATGTGACATAACATGGTTAGCTAAAAGCAAGGGTTGTTCTGTCTGCAACATATATATAATAAAGGACTGCAAGGAATTTTTAAATTCTTTTTTTTTTTTTTATTGTTTTTGACAGAGAGAGAGCGAGAGAGAGAGAGAGAGTGAGATACAGAGACAGAGAGAGAACTGAACTGGGGGCACTCCCCAGTTCAGCACATGGGTCCTCACGGGCCAGGGCTGGGATTCAATCCTCGGTCCCTGGCACTGCAAAGTGAGCACTTAACCCACTGAGCCATCCCAGCTTCCCCCAAGGAACTTTTAAATATTCGGATTCTTCTAGCTATGAAGAAAACAAATATCACTGTTCAAAGGAAAGTAGTGAGTGGCTCCTCTAAAATAGACTCCTAGAGTAAGAGCACCAAAGGTGCTCTATAAACTAAATTCTGGAGGTGACTTCTGCGGGAAATGAGAGGACAGCTTGTGTTATAAGCACAAGCTTAATCCCACCCTCCAAGCGTAGAGTCCATCTATGGCTGGGTTCCAAGGTCCTTGAACCACAAAAGCAGAAGGCAGTAACAGCCTTGAGGTGGTCCTGCTCTGCCAAAACCTGATACTCACCAGGTGTACTGAATGTGTTTGGAAGGATGAGGATAACATTTACAACCCTCCAGCTTTGGGGACTGCCACCTCAGTATGCAACCAAGCTGCTATTCTAGGCATGAAGCCTCCTCCCACCTCCCATGGTGCTATTTAAAAATGGCTAAAAGGAACATTAAGGCAATTTAAAAGGAAATTATGGTCCCTGCACATTGATCTTGATTATAAGGACAAATCGATTATAGCCAGTGATTAATGTTCCTTACATCTCCAAATGCAAGGTGGTCAGTCTCACACAAAGGGAAGAAATGACATATAAATAAGTATATGGAAGCATTTTAGCTGAACACAGAGTTATAACTTAACTTTCAGGCCCTGTCTTTTTGTGTTTTAAACTAACCAAAAGACAGTGCAAAGCAAGAGGAGGAGTGAATTTGCGTGAGTGCAGAACAAGGCCTCTGGAACAGGTTTAGAAAAACAGATGGCATGAATGCACAGTGGGTTTCTAAGCCTGTGTTGGAGGTAATGGGCGTTCTGGCATCTGAACTCTATTTTGGTAATGTTTAACTGAATCCTTATTTGTAAAGTTTACTTTATAACTTAAACAATTAAAAGAAGATTAATGAGAATGAGAATAATAACAGTAACAACTGTTTTTTGAGGGCTTATTATGAGGTCAACACTGTTCTCTCTCTCTCTCTAGTCTTATTTAACTACCAGTCCTGTGAAGTAGATGCTATTATTTACAAGTAAAGGGACAAGAGTGAGCCTGGGGCAACCACTGGGGACAGCTGCATGCACTTCTCCCGGGAGATTTCACCAAGGTGCAATCTGGAGATCGGTTTTTCTTGGCTTAGTGATTTGATCAGTTCCACTTACATTTGGCAGTTCGTAGAAAAAGTGTCCCACCTGCAGCATCAGGAGCAGCATCACACCTGCTCCTATCAGAGATGCAAACTGGGGAGACAGAGCCAGTTGGAGAGAGACCGTCAGGAATGCATTGGTCCCGGTCTGCAACTGAGGCCTTCTGCTTGGTGAAAAGCATGTCAGTTTTTCTTATAAGGAGTTGAGTGTAACCATCCAGCATAAGTGCATTTTTGTTGAACTGACATTTTCAGGTCTTGTCAAAGTGCTAACCACATACTAGGCACTCAATACTTCCTTCGTTAAGTGAACACATGACTACTTTCTGAAAGTTTCCAAACTGTCTTGGGTATCTGAATCTTTGTCGCCATAGCTCTTTGCTATGAATCTCAGGTATCCTAAAGCATGGCTTGCATTCCCTTCTAACTGTAACCCATTCCTCGAACAGTTTAGAAAAGCCCCTAGTAGAGTCATTACTGTCAACCCAAAAATCCCAACCATTCCCCTTCGCATGTCAGTAAACATCCCAGCCCTCACTCTCCTGCCTGGAGCTTGGACAACTTCCCACCTAACAGTTTCAGGGGTGCTTAAGCTTAAAAAATGCGGTGGTAATCCTGATGTTCCTACTTCAGTTCTCTCTGCGTCAGTGCAGTAAAAAAAAAGTTACAAATGTGAGTCAGGGCTATATGTAGCAGCTCTGGATACTATCCCAGCTGGGCTGACTCCTCTGGGCTTCCTGTGATAGATGAGCAGTGATTTTGATTGGCAAAAACAGGTAGAAAGCTAAGAAATCTAGTTCCCTTTACAAGCTCAAAGCTCTCTGGACACAGTCTTGAACTCATTATATCCCTATTAATAAATTACCATTGTTTAAGCCCATAATAATAATAAAATATAAACCAGTATAATTTCCCACTGTGAAGGGAGGTGGGGGAGAAGAATAAAACTGTAACCACAAATCAAAACAGTGGCACATACAAGCTACAACTGTGGGAGTCCCTCAGTTCTAAACCATTAAATGACCACTCCGCAATGATTCTTTCATTTTTCTCTTTATTTCCTACATGTGAAAAAAAGAAATAACTTCCTACTGGGTTCCCTCTCACTACACACCGCTATTTGTCATATATATGCAGCACTGAAAGTACTAGCAATGAAATCCACATCTTATTTCCCCGTTTCAGCTGATTCACAGCTATTGTGAGCAACATGGAGAGCAACATTGAGCCACGTGAGAGCAGTGTAGGTAAAAAGGAGGATTTGGGAAAATAGAGCACTACAACTGAAACTCAGGGAGTTCTAATGGCAAACATTTTATACACTGCGGGACTCAAACAGGTAACAGACCATAAACTCCTCCAGCCAATATACCTATCAGCCTGCTGCTGGATCTACTTTGAGGGTCCAGCTTCAGGTGGTCTTTCTCGCACCATAGAAAAACAAGCTACTTTGATTAGCACAAGAAAATATATCAAAACTGTCCCTTTCTACCACTTCTTTCCTCTCAAATCCTTCTGATTATTTTTAAGGAAACAAAGCCATCCAGATGCCAAAATAAGTGCTATAAACCCTGCATTAATGAGTGCAAACCAGACACTGAACCCCATAAAATTTGCGGCTCAGTGAGGGTTGGGAGGCCTGCCAATGACTGTGTGTCCCCCTTGGCTGCACACACAAAGGAATGGGCTTTGAGATCAGAGGGCCATCGTTAGTGGCATGTCTTAGGGGGATGTTTGATGGCTCTCAGAATCTCAGACTCAGTGCCTGAACAGGGTCTAAAGACAGCAAGCACGAGAACTGTACATCTTACGCATGTTTTGCTTTTCTGCTCTAATTTTTCATTACTTATCCAGGATTTCTTTCTTTTTAAAGATTTGATTGTTTGTAGAAGGAGAGAGAGAGAGAGAGAGAGAGAGAGAGAGAGAGAGAGAGAGAGAGAGAGAGAGAGAGAAGAGGGAGGGCCCAGAGCAGTCTCCAGAGTTGTAAATCATTAGTTGTGACATGGTTTCATTCCACACGAATGGATATGGGGCTGCGCAAGGCCGCAACTGAACCAGGGGCCTCCTGCACAAGAGGTGAGAAGGTTTACTGCCGAGACATCCCAGCGGTTACCAGTTGCGCCACAATTTAGCATACGGGGTTTGCAAGGGCTAGGGCTGGGAATTGATCCCCAGACTTCATATTTGCTAGGCAAGTGCTCAACCACTGAGCTACCCTGGCATCCCACTTTTCCAGGATTTCTTGATCAAAGACTGACTCTGCCTTTTCTCTAGGGATTCAAGGCAATGGGAGTTCTCATAAGTCCTAGCCGCTATTGGCACGCAGACCCTCAGATAGCAATTACTTCATAAGAGGTGGGTTCCATGAGATAGAACAATAGATTACCAAGTATCCAGGGTTCTAGGGACCTGGGATTGAAGCTATAATTTATTTTATTTATTTTGTTTATTTATTTTTTAATTTTTTAAAAAGTAATTTTTAAAAAGATTTATTTTATTGTTTTTGACAGAGCCAGAGACAGAGAGACAGACAGAGAGAGAGAGAGACAGACAGACAGAGACAGAGACAGAGAGAAGGGGGAGGGCCCAGAGCAGTCTCCATAGTTGTATGTCAGTTCAGCATATGGGTCTGCATGGGCCGGGGCCAGGTTTCAATCCTTGGATCCCAGGGCTGTAAGATGAGTGCTCAACCTGCTGAGCCATTGTGGCATCCCCTATAAGTTTTAAAGATTTATTTATTTTTATTGTTTTACAGAAGGTGAGAGAGAGAGAGAAGTGGGGAGGGCCCAGAGCAGTCTCCATTGTACATTATTAGTTGTGACATGGTTTCATTCCACACATGTGGATGCGGAGCTGCATGGAGGGGAGCTGAACTGGGGGCCTTTTGCCTGTGAGGGGAGAAACTTCATCGCCATCTGCAGTTACCAGTTGTGCTAGTTCAGCTTATGTGTTTGCACAGGCCTGGGCCTTTGCAAGGCCAAGTGCTCAGCTTGCTGAACTATCCCAGCAACCCCTGAAGCTATGAATTTTTAACATCTTAAGTGCCTGGCACTATGATGGGCACTATTATCATCTGATTTAATTCTCACAAATGGAAGGTTATACTTATCCTCATTTCACAGGTGTGGACTAGAGCCTTAGAAGGCAAAAGTAACTTGCCCAAAGTCACCCATTTAGGAACCACTGAGTCAGGTTTCAATCCACCTGATTGGCTGACTCCAAAATCCAGGCCTATCTCCACTGTCCTATCTTTTGTAATTATTTTTCTTATTTTTTCTTTCATATCAACTTATTTTTTAAGTTGTTCTTGGAACATAGGAACAGGGCAAGAAGGCTAATCTTTGGAAAGCAGAGAATAAAGAAAGAAACCCACTGATGGAGAACAGGGAAGCACAGTGGTCAGAAGTGAGTAAGTGGAAAGATGGAGTAGAGGACAGTTCAACTGGCCACAGGCCTGGGGATCTTCACATCCCCTTCGTCATGGGCCTGCCCATACCTCAGGCCCAGGCCATGGCTGGAAGGGCCACTAGGTTTTCCTGCAACCAGTGAATACAAATGGGTTCCTGACTGGGAAAAATTAAAGAGAAATCCAGACACATAAATATACAGCTTGCATTTATGCTAGACAATAAATAAATAAAATAAAGTGGCTCTTGGTGGCAGGTCATGTCTGAGAGATTCAAAGCCAGACCCCAAACTTCTCTGTCTTATAGTCTTGAGGAATTTTGAAGAAGCAGGGGTGAATCAGAAGTCCCCTAAGAGAAGGGGTGGAGAGAGGATGCAGAAGGCAGAATGAGTCTTGAGGCCTTGCTGGCCTGGATCAGAAATTCAGAGTAGAGGCTGGGTAGCTCCAATGGGTAGGGCCAGGGGCCAGCAGCATTCTCTGCTTGAACCAGTATTGGCACTGGGAAAATCAGGGTCTCAGGGAAGGGCTTACTTAGCAGCATCCCTAGAAATATGCCTCCCATGAAGGTTCACTGTACCTACCGCAGAGAGAAAGAGATGTCACTGGTAGGGGAGTGTGCTGGAGTGTGCTGCACAGGGGAAGAGTGCAGCAACAGCAAGCAGAACGAGGGCCATGGGCTGCCTCTGAGGTAGGAACTACTTTGTCCAACAGGCTGAAAGCATCTCTCAGGCTGCACTGAAGCCCTTCCGCCTTCCCTCCATCTACACACCCCGTACGTGATGCCCTTTCAAGAATCCATGACAGTCTCACTTCCTCCATCATTCTCCTTGCAATATTTGTGGTGCTTTTTAGTTATTGCACTTACTCTGCACTTCATTTTACTTGCACTGTGACTTAGTTGTTTTGTTTTTTTTTCCAACTGTGTGCATCTTTCCTCCCTAAATTTCTGTTAAATGCTTATATCCTGAATAAACAAAATGTGTTGTCAAAAATTAGTGGAAACTAATGTCTGGAATTGCTATTTCCATTTCTTCTTATAAAATCCTCTGATTTTGATTTCAAAGATTTGTCACGATTGCATAGAACATCTTTCATTTTATCATAACCCAGTTTCCTTCTTTCTATTAAAGGGTAGTGGAAAAAAGCTACACTTCAAAGGCCAGTCTGTTTGGCAGAAGCTCTATGATAACAAAACTTGGCCCACATAGAATGATAGGATAAGGTCTTACTCTATAGACACATGCTGTTGCCCCTGCCAAATCTTCTGATATTTATTAGCATTCACCTTATATTTCACTGAGTTTAGCCATGGACTGTGACACTTTCATTCCCTATTAAGACTTATTGTCTATTCTTCTGACACTTCAGTTTCTGACCATGGCTGTACCTTCCTATAATGCGTCTGTGGCTTCAGCTTGTCTTTGACCTCTGTAGCTGATTCTTTGCCTTCTGAACCCTGACCCATTCCCTGGCCTTACTCCAGTTTCAATTCTGATAGCTCTTCAACATTTCATCAGGCTACATAGCTGAGATGGGACACCTCTCATGTTGTAAAGCTATAACTTTAATCTAGTCAGTTCAAAACTCATGAACAGTGGACTCATGACTGCAATTAGACTAGGAGGTAGCTTTAGAGCCTTCTCTACCATCATTCTCCTTTCCCCTCTTCCAACCTACCCACCCATACATTTAGTTTACTAATTCAGAATACCCAAAGACAGTCTGATCCAGATAATTTTCTCTTATACAAAGGTAGAAAGGTCATAGATTCCCTATGCTCACCTAGACAAAGACCTTACTCTCTATCATGAAAACCTTTTACCATGACCTTTAAGGAAAGTTTCTAGTGCAGCTGCCGGAATGGAGAGAGTTGTAGTATTTCTTTCCCAGACTAAGACTGAGAATATATCTCCCATACAAAAAAAAAAAAAAAAGTGTTAATAGATGATGGTTAGTTTACCTGAAATATTATCTTTTAAGTATGTACATGGAAAAAAAATTTTTTGTGGACTCATATATATAAAGCTTTCATATAAAATAATATTTCTATAGAAAATGACTTTCAAGTTCCACACTGACAAAATCTAAGCTTTTAGGACAAAATCTAAGCAAAAATAAAAGGAAGTATAAAACCCAAATTCTTCTAAGAGATCTTCCCCAACAAACATAACATTAAAACAGCAATGTGATTAAACAATGACTATCCCTTTCTATGAATGTGTGTGTGTGAACAGACATAAATATGTTTACATGTCAGAGATAAAATTCTATTTCAACACACCTGTTGTCTTCCTCCAGATTTATCCTGGATAATAGTCCTGATAACAGCACTGGTAAACACACAAGATCTGAAAAATGAGCCAACGACATTGCAAAGGCCGATGGCTATTAAATCCTATAAAGAAATGGCAAACAATTTAGGCCCACTATTTGTTGAAGAATGCTGATTAAGTTTGAACTAAAGGTACACTGTCTGTTTCTTGTGTATGAGGATAGGGTTGTATATATCACTTCAAATAACACTACAATACTTTTAGAAAGAACAAAAGGATGGCAAATCTGATTTCTAGATTAAGTTGAGTCTTCATTTTAGCTAGTGATCATAAGGAAAATGAGAGCATTCCAAAGTGAGAAATGAGACAATGAGACTTTTGCTATGTTCTCTTTCACAAGATCAGTAGGACTTAGAATGAAAAGAGAGAAACGTAGGACTATTTTTCTCCCTTCTTTCTGTACTATCCTAAAAGTCAAAGTGGGGGGTTTCTCTTGCTTCCATATTTCTTTTTTGAGTCCCAGGGAAAGGGCCAAACTCAGAAAAGTTGGAGATTAAAAAAAAAAAAAAAGACAAAAACTATTTCTGGGAGACCAACTTAATTATATTAGTAGCTTGGTTCTGGTTCCATATCATTTCTTATTGCACCTCAGAATGTGGCTGACTAAGTTTAAAGACTTGGTAGAAAGGAAGGTAAAATTAAAAGAGCTCTGCTATCTTAGCAACCTGATGCCATATTTTATCTTCTTGCATCCCTACACCATTATCTGTTCTAGGAAATAACACTCACAGTAATTCAAGTGGGTTTGGAGTTAAGTGTGCCACACATCTCAAAAATCCATTGGTAAGTATAGTTCAAATTACAGTCCAAGTGATTCTCTGGTTACAGAAGAATCAGTCTTCCTGTTAGCAGAGGCTCAGATTAGAGAACAAAGACTTAAGGGTCAGAGGAAGTAATAGAAAAAGACCTGTCCTCTCACCTGGTTAGAATTGACACTGTAGTTGTGGAAATTGGCAATCTTCTTGCCCACAAATACGAGCAGTGAGGAGCTCACAAAAGCTAAGGAGAAGGCTTCTAAAATAATATCCGGCAGAATGTTCAGATCTGGTGTTACAGGAAACAGGAAGCTGGAATAAAATGAGAGAATTATTCCTGGAGAGCAGAAATCATCCTTATCATACAGGGCAGGCCTGACCCCCCACTCCATCCTTATCATATAGGGCAGGACTGACTTTAAAAAACGTCCCAGTAAGAGATAAGAAAAACAATTGAGGCCACAGCCTGCCAAAACTGCCAGCAAACCAAGCCAAGTTACAAAAGCTATCAAGAGAACATGCTCTATTCTCTTTTAGTTCAAGCTTTCTGCCATGTAGTAATGGTAACAAATAGGACACGCAAAATCACAAGGATTGTTAAAAATGGTTTATTTAATGTATTTTTCCAAGTATAAGATGCCTCCATGTATAAGATGACCCCTACTTTTCTAACTCAATATTGAGAAATCAATCCATGGGTTACTCCTGTGTATAAGACGACCCCTAATTTTTGGTCTAACAATTCTAGACAAAAGTATTATCTTAAACATGGAAAAATATGGTATACTATTTGAGACTAACCAGTGGGTAAACAATAAGCAGACATCACATTTAAGACAGTTGAGAGCTAAAAAGCTCAGTGAATTCCTTTCTAGTCACACTCAAATCTTTCAGGGTATCATTTTTGTCATTGACCTTTATACAAATTATTTCCAATTCTATTTACATCTTCCCTCCTGTTTTACTCCCATTTTTGTGTGTGTTAAATATACATAACATAAAATTTACCATCTTATCCATTTTTGAGTATACATTTCAGTAGTATTAAATATATTAATATCATGCAATTATCACCATCATTAACTCCATAACTCTTTTCATCTTATAAAACTGAAACTCTAGGCCGAGCTTGTTCAACCTTCAGTCTGTGGGCCATATGCAGCCCAGGACAACTTTGAATGTGGCCCAACACAAATTCATAAATTTTCTTAAGAACATTAAGAGGGAAGCCGGGATGGCTCAGTGGGTTAAGCGCTCACTTTGCAGCCCTGGGGACCGAGGATAGAATTCTGGTCCTGGCCTGGGCTGACCCACATGCTGAACCTGGGGAGTCCCCCTACTTCGGTTCTCACTGGGGTGAGACCCCAGCCCAGTTCCTGCAGCCCCACCCACCTGTGGTATGAAACTATGTGGAAAAACAAATGATGTGCAACTATGGAGACTGTTCTGGGTCCTCCCCCTTCTCTCTGTCTCTGTATCTCTCTCTGTCAAAAACAATAAAAAAATAAATCTTTAAAAACATTAAGAGATTTGTTTTTGCAATTTTTTTCTTTTAGCTCATCAGCTACTATTAGTGCTAGTGTATTTTATGTGTGACCCAAGACAATTCTTCTTCCAGTGTGGCCTAGGGAAGCCAAAAGGTTCTAGACCCATTAATCAATAACTCTTTATTTCCCCCTCTCCTCAACCCTGGCAACCAGCATTCTGCTTTATGTCTTGATGATTTGACTATTCTAAGTACCTCATATGAGTGGAATCATACAGTATTTGTCTTTTTGTGACTGGCTTATTTCATTTAGCATAATGGCCTCAGGGTTCATTCATGTTGTAGAATATGTCAGAATTTTCTTCCTTTTTAAGGCTGAATGATATTTCATTGTATGTTTATACCACATTTTGCTTCTCCATTCATCCACTGATGAACACTTAAGGTTTCTTCCATTTAAGCTATCATGAGTAATGGATGCTTTGAGTGCACAAATAACGGTACCTTGAGACCCTGCTTTCAATTCTGGGGGGTATATGAGGGCTGTCTGAAAAGTATCCAGCCATGTAATACAAAAAAGAGAGACATTTATGGCTGGATTTTTTCTAGACAACCCTTGTATATCCAGAAGTAGAAATGCTGTATCATATGGTAGTTCTTTTTTTAATTTTTTGAGGAACTGTCATACTGCTTTCCACAATAGCTATATCATTTTACATTCCCATTAACAGTGGACAAGGATTCCATTTTCCTCACACACATCCTCATCAACATTTGTTAGTTTCTTTTTTTTTTTTTTCCCATAATAGCCATCCTAATGGGTATGCAATGGTATCTCATCTTAGTTTTGATTTGCATTTCCCAAATGGTTGGTGATGCTGAGCATCTTATCATGTGTTATTGTCTGTTTGTATATCTTCTTTGGAAAAATGTTTATTCAAGTCTATTCCCTATTTTTTTGAGTCAGATTGTTTTTGGTTGCTGTTGGATATTAATCCCTTATCAGATATAAGATTTGCAATATTTTAAAAAAGTTTTATTGTTTTTCTTTTGATAGAGACAGAGAGTGAGAGAGAGAGAGAGAGAGAGAGAGAGAGAGAGAGAGAGAGAGAGAGAGAGAGAGAGAGTAGGAGGAGGGCCCAGAGCAGTCTCCAGAGTTGTATGTCATCAGTTTTGGTTTCATTCCACACAGGTGGACGGGGGCCCTGCAGGGCAGGAACTGGGCTGGGGGCCTCCTGCATGGGAGGCATGCCCCCTCAAGCCAGGGGCTGAACTGGGGGGGGCGAGAACTGAACTGGGGGACTCCCACATGGGAAGCACACCCAAGCATATGGATCAGCACAGGCCGGGGCTAGGATTCAATCCTCGGCCCTCAGGGCTGTGAAATGAGCACTTAACCCACTGAGCCATCCCAGCTTCCCCTAAGATTTGCAAATATTTGCTCCTATTCTGTAGGTTGCCTTGTACTCTGTTGATAGTGTCTTTTGATGCACAAAGTTTTTAATTTTCAAAAATTCTGATTTGTCTATTTTCTTTTATTGATTTATGCCTTTGGTGTCATATCTAAGAAATCATTGTTAAATCCAATGTCATTAAGCTTTTTGCCCTGTTTTCTTCTAAGGGTTTTATGTCTTACATTTAGGCCCTTGATCCATTTTGAGATAATTTTTGTATATGGAGTTAGATAAAAGTTCAATTTCATTATTTTGCATGTGGATATCTAGTTTTTCCACCATTTGCTGAAAAGATTGTTCTTTCCCCATTGAATATTTTTAGCATCTTTGTCATTTGACCATATTCTGGGTCATATTCTCCAGGTCATTCTATTGGTCTGTATGTCTGTCCTTATGCTGGTACCATACTGTTTTGATTACTATAGCTTTGTAGTAATGAAATTAGAAAGTGTGAGCCCTCCAACTTTGTTCATCTTTTTCAGAATTGCTTTGGTTATTTGGGGCTCCTTGAGATTTTGTATAAATTTTAGGGTTTGTGTATTTTTTTTTTCTGCAAAATACCTCATTGTGATCTTGATAGGAATTGAATTGAATCTGCTGACTGCTTTGGGTAGTATTGCTATCTTAATAATATCAAGTCTTCTAATCCATGAACATGGGATATATTTCCATTTAGTTATGTCTTCTTTTATTTCTTTCATCAATGTTTTATAGCTTTCATTGTGTAAGTCGTTCACCTCCTTTGTTAATTCGTAAGTATTTTATTCCTTTGATGGTATTGTAAATAAAATTATTTTCATAATTTCTTTTTCAGATTGTTTACTCTTAGTGTATAGAAAAACTGCTGCTTTTGTTTGTTTGTTTGTTTTGGTGTTGACTTTGTATTCTGCTACTTTGCTGAATTTATTTATTGATTCTGACAGTATTTTGTTTGTTTGTTTGTTTGTTTGTTTTCCAGGAGAACACAGCTTTATTACACCGGCAGGCTCGGCAGGATAATTCCAAAAGACCGAGCCTCTAACAGTTTTTTGTATGTGGACTCTTTAGGGTTTTCTATATATAAGCTCATATAATTTACAAACAGATATAATTTTCTCCCTTTCCAATTTGGATGTCTTTTATTTCTTTTTCATGACTAATTGCCCTGGCTAGACTTTCCAGTACTACATTGAATAGAAGTGGTGAAAGTGGGTATCCTTGCCTTGTTCCTGAGTTTAGAAGAAAAGCATTCAGTCTTCCAACATTGAGTGTGATGTTTGCTGTATATTTTTCACATATGGCTTTTTAAATTTAAAGTCTATTTTGCCTGGTATTATTAGTATACCCACTTCTGCTTTCTTTAGGTTGCTATCTATTTACATGAAATATCTTTTCCCATCCTTTCACTTTCAATCTATTTGTGTCTTTGAATCTAAAGTGTGTCTCTTGCAGACAACATATAGTTGGATCACATGTTTTTATCCATTCTGCCAATCTCTGTCTTTTGGTTGGAGAGTTTAATCCATTTACCTTTAAATTAATTTCTGATAAGGAGCAACTTACTTCTGTAATTTTGCTATTTGTTTTCTACATGCCTTACAGCTTTATTTGTCAGTCATTTACTGCATTACTGTCTTGTGCCTAGTTGATTTTTTGTAGTGAAATGTTTAAATCCCTTTCTAATTTCCTTTTGTATATACTCTATAGCTATTTTCTTTGTGGTTACCATGGTGATATTTAACATTCTAAATTTATAAAATTCTAATTTGAATTTATACCAGCTTAACTTCAATAACATACAAAAATTCTGCTCCTTTACATCTCTATCCCCACCACTTTTGGTTAGGACAATGTCACAAAATTACTGTTTGTTTTTTTTTAATTTTAAAGATTTTATTTCATTGTTTGAGAGGAGAGGGGGGGAGAGAGAGAGAAAGAGAGTGAAAGAGAGAGAGAGAAGAGGAGCAGTCTTCATAGCTGTACACCATTAGTTGTGATGTGGTTTCATTCCACACAGGTGAATGTGGGGCTGCACAGGGTGAGAATTGAATGAAGGGCCTCCCACATTGGAGGTGAGAACCTTTGATACTGAGCCATCTCAGTGGGTACCAGTTGAGCCATAGTTCAGCATGTGGGTTTGCACAGGCCGGGGCCTGAAATCGAACCCTAGACCTCGCAATTGCAAGGCAAACACTCAACTGCTGAGCTATCCCAGCATCCCCACAAAATTACATCTTTATTGTGTACCCCCAACATAAATAATTATTTTAAATGACTTAGTCTCTTAAATTATGTAGAAAACAAAATGTGGAGTTACAAAATTTTGTCACAATAATAGTCACTTTTATAATTGCCCAGTATTGACTTGTAGTGAGATATTTATTTCTTCATACAGCTGCCAGTTACCATATAGTGTCCTTTCCTTTCACCTTGCAGGACTCCCTTGAGCATTCTTGCAGGGCAGGTCTAGTGGTAATGAGCTCCTTCAGCTTTTGTTTTTCTGAAAATATCTTAATTTCTTTCTCACTTTTGAAGGGCAGCATTTCTGTATATAAGATGCTTGGTTGACAGGTCTTTTTTTTTTTCCTTTGACACTTTGAATATATCGACCCATTGCATTCTGGTCTCTATAAAGTTTCTGGTAAGAAATCTGCTCATTATTTTATTGAGAAACACTTGTGTGATGAGTCACTTCTCTCCTGCTGCTTTCAAGATTCTCTCTTTCGCTTTTGAAAGTTTGATTCTAACGTGTCTAAGTGTGGGTCTCTTTGAGTTCATCTTAGGTGAAATTTGTTGAGCTGCTTAAATGTTTATATTTGTGTCTTCCATCAAATTTGGGAAGTTTTCAGCCATTATTTCTTCAAATGTTCTCTTCATCTCTTTCTTCTCTTTTTGGGACTCCCATGATGTGTATGTTGGTATGCTTACTGATCTCCCATAGGCTCCTCTTCACTTTTCTCCAATCTTTTTTTTGTTCTGGTCCCCAGACCCCATAATTTCCATGATCTTATCTTCAAGTTCACTGATTCTTTTCTTCTGACTGCTCAAATCCACCTCCACACACCTCCACAGCCATGTGTTAATGATGGGGACACATTCTGAGAAATGCGTTGTTAGGATGATTTCATTGTTGTGCAAACATCGAGTACACTTACACAAACCTAGATGGTATAGCCTACTACACACCGAGGTTATATGGTATAGCCTATTGCTCCTAGGTTGCAAACTGTAAAGCATGTTACTGTATTGGATACTATAGGCAAGTGTAACACAATGGTAAATATTTATGTATCTAAATATATCTAAACGTATAAAAGGGACAACAAGAATGTGATATAAAAGATAAAAAAATGGCACACCTTTGTAGGGCACTTCCCATAATGGAGCTTGCTGGAGTGGAAATTGCTCTGGGTTAGTTGGTGTGAGTGGGTGGTAAGTAAATGTGTAGGCCTAGGACATTACTGTACACAACTGAAGACTTTATAAACACTGTACACTTAGACTACACTAAATTTATAAAAAATTATTTTCTTTCTTCAATAATAAATTAACCTTAGCTCACTGTAACCTTTTTACTTTATAAACTTAAAAATTTTAAAAACTTTTCAACTCTTTTGTATAATACTTAGCTTAAAACACCACCACATTGTACAGCTGAACAAAAATATTTTCTGTTTTTATATCCTTATGCTATGTTTTCTATTTTTAAAATTAAAAAAAATTTTTTTTGCTTTGTAAACTTTTTGGTTAAAACCTAAGACACAAACACACATATTAGCCTAGGCCTACCCAGGGGCAGGATCATCAATATCATTGTCTTCCACCTCCACAGCTTGTTCCACTGGAAACTCTTCAGGGGCACTAACACACACGAAGCTGTCATTTCCTAGGATAATGCCATCTTCTGGCACACCTCCTGAAGAAACTGCCTGAGGCTTTTCTTGAGAGGTGTCATTCCTTTCAGAAATATGTCCACAGTAGTTTGCTTGGTTTGTTTCCTTTTTTCATCATAGTTTGCTTGTAAGCAGATAATGCACCATGAATTTTTCTCTCTTAATGAAAACCTTTTGGTGTTGGGGGTCCAGGTTTTCAGATTTCTTAAGGAGCTTATTGAGGTCTGCAAAAATCTTCTGCTAAACCCTTCACTTTGAATTTTTCTTAGGAGCTCTTCTTTTTCTTCTTCTGCAGTTTCCTTTTCTCTTGCCTCTTCTTCAGCTATGTGTTCTTGTTCCAATTCCAACAGCTCCTCATTAGTCAATTCCTTAGGAAATGCCATTGAGTTTCTCAATGTTATGCTCATCCACACCCAGGTTAAAGATGTTTACCATCTCAGCCACAGCCTTGTTCATTTTCCCAACCTCCTCATCCTTGGTAAATACTTTGAAGTCATAGAAAAAAACCTCTTGGGTATTTTCTTCCAGATGCCATTCATACACTCCTTGGTGACATCACCCCAAAGCCAAGCAAGGTTCTTGATGAAGTTATAGATGCTGTCACCATTCCAGAATTGCATCAGTGTCTTCCTTAGTTGCGGCAATATCTTGAGCAAAGGTCCTCTTCAGGTAGTAGGTGTTAGTGGCTATAACTCCTTGGTCCATTGGTTGGATTGAAAATGTGATGTTTTGGAGGGAGAAACACCACTTTCATATTGGGATGAAGGAGATGCCAGGATGGATCAGCGGGTTGAGCACTCATCTTGCAGCCCCAGGGTTAGAGGGTCAAATCCTGGCCATGGCTGGTGTGGACCCATACGCTGAACTGGGGTGTGCTTCCCTTGTGGGAGGCCCCCCCAGTTCAGTTCCTGCCTGGGGTGAGCTTCCCATGTAGGAGGCCCCCAGCTTTGGGGGAGTGTGCCTCCCATGCAGGAGGACTCCTGGCCTTGGTTCTTGCCCTGTGCAGCTCTATACCCACCTGTGGAGTAAAACTATGTAGAAAACTAGAGACATGCAACTATGACAACTGCTCTAGGCCCTCCCCTTTCTCTGTCTCTCTCTGTCTTGCTGTCTGTTAAAAACAAACAAAAACAAAAAACAAAAGAAAACTCACTTTGAGACTGAGATGAAGATAACCAATAAAAGGGGGAGCATTAGCAACAATAAGCAAAATCTTGAAAGGTGTGTTATTCTCCCATCAGTACTTGTCTGTTGTGCTGGCTCAGCAATTCATGGGGCCCTCTTAGAAGAGGAGCTGGTTCATCCATGACTCATCAATCCTACAGTACACTGCCAGTGTGTGCTTACAGATATGCTTGAAGGTCCTGGGGTTCTCATTGTGCCAGATCAAAAAGGGTTTCAATGTGTAGCCTGCAACATTGTCCCCAAACAAGACTGTTACCTTAGCCTTAAAAGTCTTGAAATCTAGAATTGACTAGTCCTCCTTATGGATGCGGGTCCTTTGAGGCATGTATTTACAGAATGAGGAGGTTTCACCCATATTGAATATTTGTTCTGAAAAGTAATTTTCCTCCACAATCAGGCAGAGTTTCCAAATTCTTTTTAACTGCCTTCTCACGAGCACTCAAAGACTTACCATTCATTTTCACATATTGTAATAAATTTTGAATACTTTAAACCACCCAAAACTAATAGTAAACACAACACTGTAGTTGGGTCCAGTCTTTTCTTTCAACATCACAAACTGTTTTTCCTGTGGTTATCATTGTGCTGAGACGAATACATTTCTGTGTCTGGTCTTCAATCCAGGTCATTAGAAGTTTCTCCATGTCTGGTACAGGCCCTTCTCAAATTCTTATTAATTAGTCTTGTTGCTTTCAATGAAGTAGACCCTTTAACAGCTTCCATCATTTTGTTCTTGCTTTTCAAGAACGTAGTTATGGTGGAATGGAACATGCCTGATTGGCGAGCAATTACCATCACTGATTTCCCACCTTCATAGTCCTTAATCACTTTTAATTTGTTTCCAGCCAGTCATTCAACGTGGTCTCTTATTGGCAATCTTTTAAAGATTTATTTTTATTGTTTTTGACAGAGAGAGAGAGAGAGAGAGAGAGAGACAGAGAGAGACAGAGACAGAGACAGAGAGAAGGGGAAGGGCCCAGAACAGTCTCCATAGTCGCACATCATTGGTTTTTCCACATAATTTCATTCCACATGTGGGCGCGGGGCTACACAGGGCAAGAACTGGGCCGGGGTCTCACCCTGGTAAGAATTGAACGGGGGGCACTCCCCAGTTCAGCACATGGTAAGGTGACGAGACGTCCTGCTTTTGGCGGGACAGTCCTGATTTTTAACAATTTGTCCCACGTCCTGCGGCGTTTTAAAAAAGCCCCGATTTTTGGAAAGAATGCACTACAAGCTAGGGAACGGCGGGAGATAGACCAAATTTTTAATCAAGAACCCCCTCCTCCCCGGTCAATGGTGTCCCGCTTTACCAATGTTAAAATCTGGTCACCTTAGCATATGGGTCCACACGGGCTGGAGCCGGAACTTGATCCTCGGTCCCCAGGGCTGCAAAGTGAGCGCTTAACCTCGCTGAGCCATCCCGGCTTCCCCAGTTCTTTGAGTATCTCGAAGACAATTGTTTTAAAGCCTTTTTCTGGTAGATCTACCACTGATCTTCTTTAGGACAGTTTATGTTGATTTACTTTTTCCTTTGAATGGCCATACTTTGTTTCTTTGTATGATTTGTGATTTTTGTTGAACACTGGATATTTGACTCTAATAATGTAGTAATTCTGGAAATCAAATTCTTCCTTTTCCCACAATTTGCTGCTTTTGTTATTGTTGCAGGCTGTTGTTGTGCCAAGCATTAGCCTAAGGCAGTGGTCGGCAAACCGCGGCTCGCGAGCCGTGACTCCTTGGGTGCGCCTCTTCCACGAACTGTTTAGTGCAGGCACAGAATATTATTTATTAACTTGCCTTGTAAGAGACGAGTAAACATTTTTGAAACGCAAGCCTACAGAAAAGAGGCACATTTACCATTGCCAATTTAAAGAATTTCTAATGAGGTAGAGAGTGAGTATGCAGATCTTCTGCTGCATAGCAAGGTTCGTTGGTTATCGAGAGGAAACATTTTAAAACGTTTCGCTTCACTGTTTACTGAAATAAAAGCATTTCTTCTTGAGAAGAGTGTTCACTATGCAGAGCTAACGAACGATCTGTGGATCCAGAAATTTTATTTCATTGTGATGTTACTTCTCATCTAAATCAGCTTAATCGTAAGTTACAAGGAAAAGGAAACACAATTTTTTCGATGTCAGAAGAAGTAATTTCATTCGAAACAAATTGTCGCTTTTTGCCGAAGATTTTGAAAGAGAAACTCTAATTCACTTTCCATGCCAATTGAAATATTGTCGAGAAAATAAGTCTAATATTGACATTTGCTATTTCAGAACAACACTGTTAAATATGAAGGAAACTTTTCTCAGCAGGTTCAAAGACTTTAGAAACAGCAAAGCGA
>PVKE010021806.1:0-26169 GCA_004027555.1 Craseonycteris thonglongyai
CCCAAAAAAAAAAAAAAAAAAAAAAGAAAAAAAAGGGAGGGGCCTGAGCAGCACAGTTCTGATTTTAGTAAAGATATTATATTTTATTGCCGCTTTCTTATATTTTTATCCATCTATTACTCGGTTTTCCTCTTTGTGTAGAAAACTGCCTCTTTAGTTTCATAAAACTACCCACGCTATACAATGAATGCTTTTTAAAGTATATGCAGGAGTAGGAGTTTGGTATATAGTAATTACCCGAATTAATAGTAGTATTCATTCAGTGGGTAGTAATTACAAAGTTGGAATTTGTCCAGGACGTTCAGAATGGCATTCCTACTTTTAGATAGTGAAAACAAGTTCTTTTGTGATCACACGTAATCATAATGTTGAGATTAATCTTATTAAGAATGTAAGTCTAGATACAGTGGTAATGAGATGGTGCTTTCTTAGTTCTTTCCTGTAGTACTGGTGCAGGTCTAATTCAACTAGCAATAAACCTCAACACCACTCATTCCCTACATTGCTTTTGTTTTCCCTAAATGTATTTTTCTGATTACTTGCTAGCCTGACAAAATTCAGTTTAAGGTCTGCTCCATGCTAGCCATAAGAACATCTCCTTTCCATCTACTATATCTAACTACTTCTGAAATATCCTTGCTAGCCTATTTCAATCAGAGTATGGAAATTCTCTTGGAATAAAGTCACTATGTTGACTTTACTTCTTCCAAAGCCAGAGTTTTCAGTATCTTTAGTCTCCTTAACTTCATTTGATGCTATTAGTTTTGGTCATTTTTGCCTATCACTTTACTTTCATTAATGCAGAAGTATAGTCATTAAGAATCCATATGATGGACCAAGTTAGGCTGACCAGACACCCCGTTTAAATGGGACAGAAAACACTGGTACTGCCCTGTTTCAAATGGTATATATTGTCCACCTACTCTCCCTGGGCTAAATTCAAGGTGTCAGTAGGCTGACCATACATAACATCTGAAATGGAACAGTACCATTGTTTTCTGTCCCATTTAAAACTGGATATCTCATCGGCCTAGACTGAGTACAAGCTTGTTCACCTAAATCTTCATTTCCTCTTACTCCTCTACATTCCAGAGCATTATCTTGAAGTCTTGAGCAGAATTCTCCACTATAGAGGAAAACCAGAAGAAAAACTGAAAGACAAGGCAAGTGGTGTAGGAAAGGTGAGAAGGCAGAAAATGATGAAGCAGGAACTGCAGCAAGACCGATTAAAGGGAAAAAAGAACGAAGATGAAGAAAGTAGAGATGGAAAATTCTGGCGAACTAAGAGGATAAATATTAAACGTGGCTAAAAGAAGTGGCTGAAGTAGTACTTTAAGAAGAAAACTTTTTAAAAATGCTGTTCTTCAAAGAAGGTTATTTAGATTATGTCCTTGGAAATCACTCTTGAAAGAGATATTAGGTTGTGACAGAATTTCAGTAGCATGTAAGTGACACTTCTGAATGCTCAGAATATTCTCCAGATCAGTGCCAAAGGCCACTTTAACCTCAATTGACATCATTTATTTGCTTAGCTCTTTTTTCTTCCCTATAAAGGGAAGGTAAATCTCAGCTCAGCATCTTCTGATTTATGGCAAAGTGTAAACCAGCCACAGCTTTATTAATGAAACTTTAACATATTGCCTCAGTTAAATGTTGATGAGGTGGAAAGAAATGGCATTATGCATTAACTATATAGCCTTCAGTATTCTTTTAGTTGGAGATTAGAGATTTTGTGTGTTTTGGAGATTTTAACAATAAAGAACATAGAGTATTTAAAAACAACAATAATACACTCAAATTTACCACAGAAAGAATTTAGGAAATAAAACTCAAAGTTCTACATAGGCATTTGTAATATGTCTCTTAGTTTTGACTGGTCAGCTTCGGCAGCCCCTAATTTTACCCAGGACAGTAAAAGGGGCAAGAATAAGTCAGTGGTTAGTGTTGGAAAATGAGTGTCCAGTCTGAGAGTAGTGAACAGGGTGGTTTGGAAGAGGAGACTATAATGAATGTAATGAGGAAAATAAACAGTTCAGAGAGATATCCACAGAACTTTGAGATCTTGGAGGTTGAGGAATTTTAGTGAATAGATTTGAGGGGATTTCTTAGCAGTGGATAAAACACAAAAATTTTAGTGTTCCAAGTTTTTTTTATTAGAATTATGATCTGAATGATGTCTGCTCTCCTTTCCTTTCAAATCCTTCTGTTTTTGTTTGTTTTATACCTTGTGTAAATTGGACAATAATAAGTTAAAGAAATTAGCTAGTGGTGTAGAAGGATGATGTGACCAAGATCTGAGGTATGTCGCTCTTGGGTAGGCTGACCATATTTCCTTGAGACAAAAATGGGATATTGGGATGACAAAAGCAGGACAGAGTCATGGAATATTCCTTATTCATGAAAAAATAATATGATAACAAAAGTTTTATTACATGAACATACTGAGCTAACAATTATTCTTCAGTGACAGAACTCATACAAATGCTCAGGTAAATGTAGAGGGGGACTGTATTCACCATGATCATACTATGAATATTCTCCAATGAAGTAATCTTCCACAGATATTTTTGGTCTTTCAACACCTTATTATAAAACTTCTCACACTCTATGACACAATTTTATTTTATAATTAACACATAGCCTTCATTGTCTCTGTGCTTAATCTAGATGTATTTTTTGACCATATACTGCTCATAATAGAAAATACTCTTTTGGCAGGTGCTGTACTTTCTGGAAGACAAAAAATAAACACTACAATATTACAGAAGTCTTAAAAGTCTAGGAGTTTTTCGTTCTCTTCAGAAAAAATCTTTACTCATTTATCAGACACAGACATATTTTCTTTATTCCATGTATCCAGCTTCCTCACAGTTGTAAATTTTATGCGAGTCCACTGATCAAATACATGAGTGTCTTCCATTTCTCTGTGTCATGAGTTCCTCGTTCAGGCTGTCCTGAGTTTCTTTCCATTCGAGTGTCTTCCTTAGTAGCACCCACTTGAGCTTCTCAGTGTTCCCTACATTGCACTTCTACTTGTTGATATAGTCTAAGCTGGCTTCATAGAAATTCTCATGTTCTTCAGAAAAACTTAGCCTCATTAATTTCTCCTGCATCTACTAACATTTTCAGTTGTTTTTTGACACCAGCAGTTATAAACTCTTCACTTTTTCTGGACTCTAAATTGTTTACAAGATTTTCAATGTTTATGGCTACTTTTGTACCTGAAATTTTATCTTTTTCAATTGAACTGGTGTAAGTTTGGAACATAGACACTTGATCTCTTGCATATATCAATAAAATACTTAGAAAATCACACTAGCAGTGGAAGAGTCTGTATGGCATACCACACTGAGCACTCTAACCCAGGACTGCAACGGCTAGATAGCAAAAAATTGTAAACATACACCAAAAAGAAAAAACAAAAAAAGAATGAACACCCCAACTGCTATCACCAGTTGATATAAGTTAATGTCCCACTGCAAAGTTCTGCTGTAATAATAATAAAAAAAGCTAACAGCCTATTGAACCGAAATATGAATTAGAAAAGTTGGAATCAAACTGAACGTAAGACATAGTGATGGCGGAAATAACAGTAAGACTCAGTCACTGCGTCCCACACGGCTAACCTGATGGAAGCAAACAGCCAGGTGAGCCTGGTCACTAGTTCAAACAGGACAAAGTTGACATTTATATTAAAATGACAAGACAGTCAGGAAATATGAAAAAATTGGCACTGTCCCATTCAAAACAGTACATATGGTTAGCCTTTTTTTTTTTTTAAAGAATTATTTTATTCTTGACAGAGACAGCGACAGAGAGAAGGCGGAGGGCCCAGAGCAGTCTCTATAGTTATACATCATCAGTTTTTGACATGGTTTTGTTCCACACAGGTGGGCTAGGGGCCTCCCTCGTGGGAGGCACACCCCCTCAAGCTAGGGGCTGAACTCAGGGGCAAGAACTAAACTGGGGGAACTCTCTCATAGGAAGCACACCCAAGTTCAGCATATGGGGCTACACGGGTCGGGGCCGGAATTCAATTCTCGGTCCCCAGGACTGCAAAGCAAGTGCTTAATCCACTGAGCCATCCCAGTTCCCCCTGGTCAGCCTACTTTAGGGCTTCAGTTTGTTTATAAAATAAAGAGTAAAGGATATCCTATATCTCTTTCACCTCTAAAATATTGATTCTATTAATGAGAGTTTGAGATTGGTGGTAACAATGGAAGATTCGTTTCTTGTTCTGTGCTCTGCCTTCATCAAAGTTCCCTGAGTCTAACTAGACACACATCCTTTTTCAACTGTTTCTTAGAATACTTTGGTTCTCATGTACTTCAGGTATCACTGTGCGGAGATAGAAAGAGGAGACTTGAGTAGGTGGGGTTTATTCTGCTTGCCTTCTTCTGTTTTATGTCCAGGATAGCGTATAAAATAGTATTTAAAATTTGTCTGTATTTCAATATACTTTTTTTATATCAAAAACAGTGAATGTGAGAGTATATCCTCGCTAAAGAGCTTCTCTAGACCTCATGCTTCATTTGCAAGTACTACAAAACAAGCCTCACAGTAATACAACCAGGAACGAGCTCCTGAGTCTGCAAGCTGAAATCTTGCTCCTCAATGTGTCCCATGGACATGACCATCACGTGAAGACTCATTAGAAGTGCAGAATCTCGGGCCTGCTGCAGACCTACTGAGTCAGAATCTGTATTTTAGGTAGAGTCCCGGATGATTCATTCCCACATTGAAGTCTGAAGCAGTCCAGATATTTCCACCTTCCTGGGCTGTTCATCCCACATTTAAGGACACACACTACATGATGTATGGCCCTACGAGGGTTTAGTTTAATCTTGACCTTCCTTAGGGTAAGTGGAGGAAAAAGGATACTTGAACCTTATACCTTTATTTCTGCCCAAGGCTTTCACTACAGTGTATTCTAAGTTTGTACTATAGTCCTTTCTGACATTTAATTATTATAACACTGTTTTCTCAGACTTCAATCTAGCATCTCCTTTCATTTCCTTCTTATACAGGCACATCCATATTAATTCTCAGTCTGGAAAATAGATCTGAATTGCTAAATATGTCTCAAGTGCCCTTGAACCACTGCTTTTCATTCCTATTCTCTTTTTCTTCTATTTCCCCCTCATTTTGGTTGAAATTCTGGAACTTATGAACCAAAGGTTTCAATAATATGAGATAATTTAACATGAAGTGGCTAGTATAAGGACTTTTCATATTCAACATACAAAATTTTTAATGGAGTTTTTGAGTTATCTAAGTTTTTAGATTCTGTTTCTTTTTTTCATTTGCTGTTTGATATTTTCATTTTGTGTACTTTACTTAAAAAGGAAGGAACATGAGAGTCTTAAGTCACATTTATTTGGGTCTTTGTTTTGGTGGGAAAAAATTGAAAATCTACTAAAATATAATTGTGTATTTTCTAATGCAACGTAATTTTGTTACCTATAGTCAAGTTTTAGATTTTAAGGTGTGTGTGTGTGTGTGTGTGTGTGTGTGTGTGTGTGTGTGTGTGTGTGTGTGTGTGTGTGGTGGGAGATAATAAGATAAGCTTCATTACCCTTCTAAATACTCAGTTACTACTCTATAAGTTATTAATGCTTCCCTTAAAAAAAATTCTACTCCCAGAACCTTCCATTTTTCCCTAGTCCACATTCTCTGACATAGGACTGTTTTTGTACTCTTTCTCTCCCCTGCCCTACCAATAGGTCTTATCTGGGAGGCAGCCATAATCATTCATTGCTATTACTTTATTGACTGATCTGGTAAAAAAAGTGCTCCAGAACATCTTCATGTGACTAGTTGTATTCTAAAATGTAAATGAAAGACTGATAAATTGTCAAAAGCCTCCAACTGACAGTAATGTGTTTTAGATGCTGAGGTCAGAGCTTATAGACACTTTCAATTTATCATAGGGTAGTAGGTCACCATTCCCACCTCCTGCTTCACCTCCACACTGTATCTGGTCTCCCGAAGAGATTCTTTTTTTGTTTTTAAAGATTTATTTCATTGTTTTTGACAGAGAGAGACAAAGAGAAAGGGGGGAGGCCCAGAGCAGTCTCTATAGTTGTACATCATCAACTTTCAAAATGGTTTGCTCCACAGAGGTGGGCGGTGGTCATGCAGGGCTGGAGCTGGGCTGGGGACCTCCCTCATGGGAGTCACACCCCCTCAAGCCAGAGACTGAACCTGGGGCAAGAACCAAACTGAGGACCTCCCGCAAGGGAGGCACACTCCAGTTCAGCCTATGAGTCCACACAGTCCAGGCCAGGGATTTGATCCTTGGTCCCTGGGGCTGCAAAGTGAGCGCTTAGCCCACTGAGCTCCAGGAGAGATTCTTAACCATGTGCTGTTCATCATGTAGAGATTCACATATCAAAAAATGTCTACCATTTTCCTGAGAAACTTGTAACTGTTGATACTTAGGTTTATCAAATTCTACATTAACCAGTTCTTTAAAAACTTTAAATATATTTATGCTTAAAGAATTTTATATTAATTCATCTGTTGTGTAATTTTAATTCTAGTAAATTAAAATAGTATATATAGATTTAAAAAATTTATATTTTATTTATATTACATCTCTAATTTTATTAATCTTTTTTTATCAACAAGCTTATGATATCTGCTAAGTCTTTAAAGTCTTCTGATAATATCACATTTTCTTTAATCACCTTGGTTTAATGATTAGTTAATTTTTTGTTTTATTTATTCAGTCAATAATATAAAAATGAATTTTTATGAATAACAAGTGTCTGAGAAGAAACGGATTTGCATAGCATATCTTACACTGAAGTGCTGCATGCTTCAGCGTGTGTGTTGGTACTACTCACGTGAGTGTGCACTGTACAACACTGTGATTGATTGCATTGTGCAATTTTATGTTTAGGATATCCTTTCACTTTTTTTCGAGTATGGTGATAGCAGCTCTCTCTATGATGAATTTTTAGTTACAGATCACACTGAGTATACTTTCCTTAGAAACCTGTGTTTTAAGCTCTGTATTTGTTAAACTGGTGTGATTAGTTTTAAATGCCTAAATGGAAAGTATTTTACTCTCATTAAATTTTATTTTCTTTAAATTGTACTTACGTAATGAGTGTGTTCTCCTTTTTTAGGTGCGTTTTGTAAAGAATATAACTGCCTGGAAAGAGATGAAACCAGGGTTTTATCATGGACATGTTTCTTATTTGGATTTTGCCAAGTAAGTTATACCTAAAACAACACTGTAAAGAATGCTATGTATTTTGCTAACCTGAAAAGAAATAAATTCATTAAATTGTTATGATTTTGATTTTAAAAATACTTGCCTTTGCCCCTTTTAGGTATGTAATTTAAGTGTCGTCCAGTGTTTTACTGCCCTCTAGTGTTCATAAAATATAATTGTCATACCAATTTTAGAAATTCGATTAAATTTAGGTAAGGCTCTTTAAAATTATTTATCATTATGTTTCTTAAACAAAAAGACACTATTTTAGGAAATCCCCACGTTTTAACCTAGGGACTAGTCAGATTATGACTTATCATGCCATTGCCTGAGAACTGAGGAAGCAAAGAAGCATCTCTTAGGAATTGGTGCTCCAGGGCTCCTACTGCTCACCGGAGACACAGTAAAGTAGACACGTGCCCTTGGGCTACCTTGTTTTAGCTTTAAAATTGTGACTTATTCAAAGGAGACTTTTTCAAATACAGTGATTTTCCTTTATAGTGATTTTCCTGAAACTGTAGATAAATACCGTAACACTCATTTTTCATACCTTTTGAGGAACAGTGGGGTCAGGATATTTCTATCATATTTCTCTCAAGAAAAGGTCATAAAACTACATAAGTAGGCCTAGGATTATGTGGCACCCCCTTGATTCTGTGCTAATCAGAAAAATGGTCAAAAGCAATGTTCTAAACATAGGCAGCTTATGAATCCATTTGAATGTTTTTATAGCATTTTTTTTTTGTATTATAGCACAAAGAGTACCATTATAAAAGCTCAGATCCAAATCTTTCCCTAATAATATTCTGCACCAATTTTAAAAACATTAAAAATGTGTTTTAAAAATTATTTAAGCTTAGACATATTTGTTCAGATTTTTCATTATCAGTCATGACTTCAAAGTAATACACCCTTGTACCTTTGTCACTTAAAGAGCATCCTGTGCAAAATTTGAAAGTTAAATTGGTATCCTACTGCCCATTTAACTTCTTAAATTTGAAAAGAAAAAGTTGTATGAAATATTACTGATTCAGATTAATAATAAATCTTAACTTTTTTGAAAAACATGTGATTAAAAAGGAATATCCCAAATATTTCATACATAAAATTATTCTGTTTTTCTAGTTCCTCCTATAGTATTCAAGATCTTTCAATGAAATGGTGACTTTAAAGTTAGATGTACATTTTTATGTAAATAATTTATACTGTAATATTGAAAACGTTTTATAGGTAGCTTTAAAATAAACGATTCTTTCTTTGCAGCAGCAGTGAACCGTTCCATAAACGTCATTCACATGCACATTTTTCCTCAGGGCTGCATTGTCCTTCAGTTGAATGTTTGTTACCCTTTCACCTGAATGATTTATTTTTTCCACACACAGCTTGGTTTCTAATATTGAGGTTTTCATTATTAAAATAATATAGTGAGTATTTTTGCTTTGGGCAAAACTTTTGTACTTAGAACAAAGCTCTGGTATTTGCTGGGGTTCTTACATTTAAAAAAGTATAAAGCTTCTTGAAAAGATTAATGTTATTTATTAAATACAAACAACAGTGTTTAAGGGCTTGAATATTTTCCTAATAGGTCTCATGTTATTGGACGTGAAAAGTATTGTGAGAATTTTTAAAAGGACTTTTACAAGGTTTTAAACACATACCTGATAAATCAATTAGAGGAAATATATTTTGTAAAGTCAAGAACTATTGTAGATGTAACTAGTATCTTTTAAAACAAGTTTTAGTTTGACAGCCATCTTCGCCATGAATACATAAAGAAGAACGAAAACTTACCTTAATAGTTTTTAATTCATGTGCCCCAATAATTCTCGCCGGTTGCACTGGCGACTGCAGTGTTTACCCCAAGATAGCGTGCAGATTTCAAACAATATTAAAAAATTATTAAATACTTATCATCATATACATTGCTGTTACATTAGGACTAGAAACAAATTCTGTATAGAAGTAACTCCAAGAATAGTTTTTATATTTTATTTTCACATTGAAAACCAGTCAGATTTGCTTCAGCCTCAAAAAGCGTGTTTATGTAAAATTAAATGAACATGGCAGTGAGCGGCACTTGTTTTCTAAACACGAAATGGGTTCAAATACTTTATTCTTCAAAATATATTCTTGACTGTCATAGTACTGTGGAGTCCATTAAAATACTTGCCTTCAGGAGAAAATAGTCAAATTCAGTGAAGAAATACGTATTTAATCACATATTAATAGCTTTTCAGTTGCCTTAGCAGAGACCTCAAGAAACCCAGGAAGTAAGATAGAGAAATATAAAAGAAAAAGTGCTTTCTAGTTTAGACTGATTATTAAGAAGCACATGTATTATTTGCAGGCCTGTGTCTGCTCAAACCATATTTGGTTGTATTTATCTGGTTTTATTCAGAACTTTAGCATAATATCAAAAATAACTTGTTACTTATTTTTTTTCCTCTCCTGGCTTACTCTTTTTTGTTCTAATCATTAATTTTTTAAACATGCCCTAGTTCTTCTTTTTCGTTTTTCCCTTTTGAGTTCAATTATTGTTTTGCTTTCTTCTTAATTGACAGACAATACAATTTTAAAATAGTGTAGATACATTAAATAAATGTCATAAATTTAGAAAATTTTCAGCTTTTTACAAAACCGTGTAGGTTGGACATTGTCAAAATGTCCTAAGGTTCAGGCAATATAAAGATGAATAAGTTGCAGTACTTGTCTTCCCTGAGACCCCATTTTTCCTTATAATTATGAGTTCCTTATGTTTCACTATCATGAGTGAAAATAATACAGACTACCCTTCCTTTTAAATTCATACTTTTCATTGATTGGCAGTATCTGTTACCACCACTTTGATTTTCTTCAAATTTTACAAAAGAAAAACATTAGAACATCTCTTCAAAAACCTTTTTAGTAACATTCTTTATAAAGAATAATATTCAGCTAAAAGAAAGCTGTTCTAATGCTGGTTTTGATCTGATTCTGCTGAGATGTTTTCATGATCTAGCAACCTGAGGATAGGGTCACTTGTCAGATATTTGGGATTTATTTTTGATACGTCAGTCAGCTTTATTCAAGCACGCATTAGGTGTGTGTGTATCTTTGTGGTTGTCCACAGGTAAATACAGGTTTTCATGGCTGTCATTTTGGTTTCTCCCTATCACCCCTGCTGTGCTGAATCAGTAAAGAAGCAGATATGTCAGAACAAGAAACAAATAACTAAATGCTTCCTAAGGTCTGAAATATCCTAGAGAGTAAACAAGTAACAATATTTTAGATCTAACTTGTTAGTATAGATTCATGTGAGCTGTCTCCTTTACCTCATAATTCTCAGCTGAACCAGCTGAAGTTTGCACCATTTATGTACTACAGCTTTTTTTTTTTTTTAAGATTTATTTTATTGTTTGAGAGGAGAGAGAGAAAGAGAAGAGGGGAGGGCCCAGAGCAGTCCTCATAGTTGTACATCATTAGTTGTGACCTGGTATCACACAGGTGGATGTGGGGCCATGCGGGGCAGAAACCAAACCAGGAGCCTCCTGCATGGGATCCGAGAACCTCCACCATGGAGCTCGGCAGCTACCATTTTCACCAAAGTTCAGCATATGGGTTTGCACAGACTGGGGCCAGGATTTCACACCCAGACCTCACGATTGCAAGGCAAGTGCTCAACCTGTTCAGCTATCCCGGTGTCCCCTACAACTTCCAACAAATATGTCACAACACTTAGAAACATTTTTAAAACTATTTTAATTATTACAAGTACTATGTGAGAGTTGCCTTTTTATTGACCTTGTCCTACCAGCTCTTTGTACGGCACTGATGCTGTAGGCTCTTAGGAGCAATGTCTAAGTCAGACACATCTGCAGTTAAAGCCCCACAATTCCTTACTCACTTGGGCCTCAGCCACATTACCTCAAGTCTTCAGTTTCTGCATTTATAAAATGAGGATAATTAAAATGACTACCTCCTGGGGTTAAATACCATAACGTAAGTGAAACACTCATTCTGTGTCTCACACAGAGCTGTGTTATGTTCTTTTAAAGTTCTGTCCTCTTTCAGTTACCATGTTGTCTTACTGGTGTTTTCCTCTTCTCCCTGTCTGAATCTCTGCTGACTTTTCTTATTCCCAACTCTTAACAAGGCATTGCTCAAGACTCCCTTTGCCTCCTTTATTCTCTTTTGGGAAGTTTACCCATTTTTATTTATCAAGATGTCTAAGCAAGAAACTTTAGAATCTTGGACAGCCGTTTTCTTCACTATGTAGATCTAAACAGTCACCACGTCTTTTGGGTTGGGTTTCTTTCACTTAGCATAATGCATTTGACATTCATCCAATTTGATGCATGTGTTAGTGGATAGTATTCCATTGTATGAATGCACCACAATTTCTATCCGTTTAGCAGTTTCTCTATATTTGGGCTGTTTGCAGTTTTTGGTGATTATTAGTAAAGCTGCCAAAAACATTTGCATGCAGGTTTTGTGTGGACATATATGGCCTCATTTCTTTTGGGTAAAATCTAGAAGTGGGATTGCTGAAGCATATGATAACTGTGTAATACACTGCCAAACTGTTTTCCTAAGTGGTGGTATTACTTTGTAATGTCACCAACAGTATATGAGAGTTTAAGTTGCTATGTATTCTTGCCAGCATATGGTATTGTTAGACCTTTCTGTTTTTCTTTTTTTCAATTTGGGCCATTCTAATAGATATATAATAGATGAATCCACCCCCCCTCCCCACACACTTTTTTTTTTTTAAGATTTATTTTTATTGTTTTTGACAGTGAGAGATAAAGGGGAGGGCCGAGAGCAGTCTCCATAGTTGCATGTCATCAGTTTTCTACCTACTAGTTTCATTCCAAGGTAGGTGCGGGGCTGCACAGGGCAGGAACCGGGCTGGGGGCCTACCGCATGGGAGGCACGGCCTGGTGAGAACTGAATTGGGGGTACAGCCCAGCTCAGCATATGTGTCCACACAGGCTGGGACCAGGATTTGATCTTTGGTCTCTGGGGCTGCAAGACAAGAGCTCAACCCACTGAGTCATGCTGGCATTCCATGAATGCCCTTTCTAAGAGACAGTTGCTTTAAAAATCACTTACAACATTTTCGTCAGTATTACCAACAAATACCAATAGGTCATGTACTATCTTTGAAATGAGATGATGTGAAGTTGCCATTAGAAGGATTTGAAAGTTTCTACGAACCTTTTAGGGTTAAGAGAGTCCAGAGTAAATATGCATATCAGTGTCCCCAGTGAGACTGCTATTTAACTAGATATGTTAAATCTTTAATAGTATAAAGTAGAAATCCCAAAGGCTACCCAGCTCTCTCGCAGCTTCAGCATCTTCCATTTAGGCTTTGTCTAGCCGGTTGACAAGGCTCCTTTCCGAAGTTCTGAGTATGCACTTGTTCTTTTAGCCATTCTTGATGTTCATCTGTCCAAGCTATATAGAGTGTAATTGTAAAGAAACGAGCCTGGTTCGTGTCCCTTGCCTTTTCATACCACGTAAGCTGACATGGTAAGAATGAGGTTGCTCAAATGTCTTTTTACCATCCTGCTAGTATGAGATAATACTTTTTCCCTTTTGATCCTACGTCATACCACAGATTCCTACCAAATACGCTCTTCTCTTCCTAGGAAGATCATGCTCTAACAGGCCAATAATAGCTTATTTTCCTGAGTGAAGGAGCATTTTCTGCACTTCACTTTACTTTCCTGAGGAGCCACTCAGATGACTGGCCAGGGATCAAAGTGGAGGCTGTGACCACAGAACATATTTCCCTGCTATACAAAACTACCTGATTGGTGAAAGAATTAAACCTACAAACCCAAAGGGATGCTTGTTTCCTAACCAGCAGAGCTGAATGGCCTAGATACTATTTTTATCATGCCTATTTTCCATTATAATCCCTTGCTTCTGTTTATGTGTAACCATACCCTAACTTACAAATAATGGTTCTTACTCATTTTCAGAATAAGTTCACACACATTGTCTCATTAAAATCATACATATAAATGTCACCCAAAGCCATGCCTCAGAAAGTCATTTCCTGGACTGCAAGAAGAGTTTTGTAAAGTGCCATGTCCCCCTTTCACTGCTATTTGGTAAGAACTGCTGCCTGTTCCATGGGTCAGGAACTAGGGAAAAGGAGAAAGAGGAGGTTGATGGAAACTTTTCTTCTGGGAGGAGCTAATTCCCAAAGGAATGACTCAGGGCAGGCCTTTAGCTAATAACGAGAGAATAAAGGGGGTTCCCAGGGAATGTTACAGTCTTAAGAGTAGAGTTGTTGACCTGTTGTCCTTTGCTTTCCCTTTCTTGTACATTCCTGTTATAGGCCTCAGCTTTCTTAGTTAAGGTAGCAACTATGTATTCCTGACCTGATGCCTTCCCACCCTCTCCTCAGTCTTGAGTGCACTCTCCCACAGAAAGGCTTTGTAAGTGGCTAATTCACAAGTCTGTTCAACCTAATTCAATACCTATGTGTCCATCACCTGACTGAACATTAGTGATAAAGCCATGAACAAGAAGGAAGCAGTCTCCTACTCTTAATACCGAATGTGGCAATGCCATATATTTGCAACAGTACTATTTCCTTTTTTTAAAAAAGAACTGTGAAAAAAATTTTACTGCATTTTTGGTTTTCTGGGTTTATGAGTTGCTCTGTGAAAAATAATGTATCAGCCAACTCACAACTGTGATATTATAATAATGTTTTAGGGATGCCAGGATAGCTCAGCAGGTTGAACAGTTACCTTGCATTTGTGAGGATCTGGGGTTTGCTTCCCAGTCCTGGCCCATGCAAACTGCAGCACAACTGGTATCTGTTGAGATGGCACAGTGGCAAAAGTTCTCGTGTCCCATGCGGGAGGTCCCCCAGTTCAGTTCCCACCCTGTGCAGCCCCACATCCACCTGTGTGAAATGAAACTATGTCACAGCTAATGATGTACAACTATGGAGACTGCTCTGGGACTTCCCCCTTCTCTCTCTCTGTCTCTGTCTCTCTCCCTCTCTTAAACAATAAAATAAATCTTTAAAAATATTAGAAATTTAAAAAATGTTTTGTAAGAATTTTTTTTGTAGTGTACAGTATTTTCATATGTACAAAGAATTTAGTGACTTAGAGTTATATAATGAAAAAAGGACTAGAATTCAAGGAGCTGACCTCCTTTTACACACAAAGTAGTTCTTATAGAATACAACCTATTTGTAAGCTGTCAATAAGAACTTTCTGTTCAGTTAATTTTCAGTAATTCACTGAAAGAATCAAGTTATCTGGGCACTTTGCTTTTTCCCTTTTGCATCTCTTTTCACTACTCATTTGCTTAAGAATTTAGTATAAAACATTTTAGAATGCCTGCTATGTGTAAGGCATTGATTGTAATAGGCATAAGTAAGGCAAAATGTGAAATTGCTTAGTTTAGCTACATGCTTTTTAGTGGTTTTGGAAAAGGATTTTAGTAAGAAGAGAAATTTAAGTTATAAGCTACTAGCTAAATTGAGGGTTTCTGTGGACAGATGAGTGAACATATCAAGAGTGTTGAAAGAATAAACAATGTCCACTGTCTCTTACTCAGAGTCATACAAGTTAGGTTTAATTCCATCATTTCTCATTGTGGTTCCCATTTTAAGAGAGATTGCCAATATTTTCTAATCTATCAGAGTAGTACTAATCAGTAGACAAGTACCGTATTTCCGGCATATAAGACGACCGGGCATATAAGACGACCCCCTAATTCTACAGTGAAAACATAGGTTTAGGCCTATATTCGCTGTATAAGACTACCCCCCACTTCCGAGGCTGTAGTCTTATACAGTGAATATAGGCCTAAACATATGTTTTCACTGTAAAATTAGGGGGTCGTCTTAGACGCCCGGTCGTCTTATACGCCGGAAAATACGGTATGTATGTATACTAGGTCCTGTGAAATATATAAAAGAAGTGTAAAGTGCTGTGCCTACCCTCGGGTGCCTTATAATGCTGTTGGAAAGCAAAGACTTATAAGAGAAACACTGGAAGACAAGGTACGAGGGCAATTGCCTGATAGCTAGAGTCATTAGGAGGCTTCCTGGACTTTACAAGCTTTCCTCATTGCCCCTCTACAGTTTCTTCCTAAACAGCAGCCAGTGGCCTTTATTTTTTCCAACTTGATTCAGATATAATTGATATATAACATTGTGTATGTTTAAGGTATACAACATGATGATTTGATACATACATATATTGTAAAATATTTACCACAGTAAGGTCAGTTATCTTTCACCTTGCGTGGTTACCTTGTTGTTGCTGTTGCTATTGTTTTCCCTAGGAATTTCTTATTTTTATATAAATATCAAGATTTAATTTCAAAAGGTTTTATAATTTCTCTAATTAAAAAAAAAACCTGTGCTACACCAGTAGTTATGTCCCCCTCTTCACTCTTTTTTTACTAATTGTTAAATTTATTGGGGTGACATTGGTTGGTAAACATTAATTACATAGATTCCAGGTATACAGTTCTACAGTACATCATCTACGTATTTTGTTGTTGTGGTGGTGGTGGTTGTTATGGGGAGACCATTTAAAATCAAATCTGATAGAAACCTGGACACATACAAAATACTATTGTTAACTGTAGTCACCATGATGTACATTAGATCCCTTTGTTTGATACTTCTCTGCTGACTCCATCAGGCCTCCTTCCTGATTCTCATAATGACCTGCAAACCTCACTTAAAATCAGCTTTCTCTACCCTACTCCCTTCTCTGTACTCTCATTCTGTTACTATCTATTCCCTTTGTGATGCTGCTGCAGCCAGATTGATCTGCTTGCTATTCCTCAAAAAAGCTTGGCACTTAGCTACTGCAGGGCCTTCACACTTGGAAGTCTCATCTTCCAGAAGACTTTTCCTCAGGTATCTACATGGCTCCCTTCTCATCACATAACACCAGTGATGCCTTTCTGCAAAATCCTGTTTTGAATTGTATTCTCCCCACTTCTCCTGGCACTCCCTATTTCCTTTCACTGCATTATGTTCCTTCTGAGTACTTTGTGCCATCTAACATATTTGCTGCTTTATTGGTTTATGTTCTTCTCTCTTCTTAAAGTAGAATGTTAGCTCCAGAACAAGATTTTTTTTTTTATACTGCTGTATCCCTGATATTAGCGTAGTGCCTGGCATATATTGGATACACATAGCGGCATTTTTTGAACGAATTAATGTAATATAAAGAAAATTTGAAAACAACAAGGCTGGCATTCTAATTAAGGAAGACAGAATGAGCAAAGGCATGTAAGTAGAAATAGGAATAAATATGACGAGGATCAGGTAGATGAGGCAGAACTAACTATAACAGACTGATTGATGACTCTTGTTTGAGGGGAGTTGAAAATAAAGTTAGATCATCTAAACAGAAAATAAATAAGGAAATATCATCTTTAAATGATACATTACAGCAATTGGACATAATTGATATTTACAGAACACTCCAACCTATAACACAAGACTGTACATTATTTTTTAGTGCACATGGAACATTCTCAAGGATAGACCATATACTAGGACACAAAGCTAGCCTCAGCAAATTCAAGAAGATTGAAATCATACCAAGTGTATTCTCTGACCACAAAGCTTTGAAATTGGAGATCAACTGCACAAAGAAAGCAGGAAAAAGCACATATATATGGAGATAAAACAACATGTTATTAAAAAATGACTTCATCAAAGAAGAAATAAAAGAAGAGATTAAAAATACATAGAAAATAATGACAATGAAAACAATGTATCAAAATTATTGGGACACAGCAAAAGCAGTTATAAGTGAAAATTAGTACAGGTTTATCTCAAGAAACAAGAAAAATTACAAGTAAACAACCTAACATTGCATCTTAAAAAGTTAGGGAAAGAAGAACAAAAAGAGTCCAAAGTCAGCAGAAGGGAAGAAATAATAAAAATTAGAGCAGAACTAAATAAAATAGAGACTAGAAAGACAAAAGAAAAAAATTAACACACCAAGAGCTGTTTCATTTAAACAAAATCAATAAAATTGACAACCCCTTGGCTAAGCTAACCAAGGGGAAAAGAGAGAATACACAAATAATTCAAATTAGAAATGAAAGAGGAGAAATTATAACTGATATCACAGATATACAAAAGATCACACAAGAATACTATGAAGAGCTATATTCCACTAAATTTATCAGCCTAGGGAAAATGGATACGTTTCTAGAAGCAGATATTCTACCTAGACTGAAGCAAAAAGTAGTAGATAATCTAAATAGACTAATCAACAGGAAGGAAATTGAAACAATCATCCAAAACCTCCACAAAAGCAAGAATCCAGGACCAGATGATCTCACTAATGAGTTTTACCAGGCATTCAAAGAGGAACTAACACTTATTCCCCTCAAACTTTTCCAAAAAACTAAAGAAGAAGCAATACTTCCCAACTTGTTCTAGGGCATCATTACCCTACTACCAAAGCCTGGCAAGGACATCACAAAAAAAGAAAACTATAGAACAATATCTCTGATGAACACCAATGCAGAAATCCTAAACAAAATACTAGCAAATAGAATACAACAATGCATTAAAAAGATTATATATCACAGTCAAGTGGGATTCATCCCAGGGGCACAAGGATGGTTCAACATATGCAGATCTATCAATGTGATATATTACATAAACAAACAAACAAACAAACAAAGATAAAAACCATATGGTTATGTCAATTGATGCAGGAAAAACATTCGACAAAATATAATTTCCATTTATGATCAAAACACTTAATAAAAGGGGTAAAAAAGGAAAGTACTGCAATGTAATAAATATGACAAACCCTCACTGAATATCATACTGAATGGGGAAAAACTGAAGCCTATTCTTCTTAAATCAGGAATAAGACAAGGATGTCCCCTGTCACCACTGCTGTTCATCATAGTGCCAGAAGTTCTAATCAGAGCAATCAGGCACTAGAAAGAAATAAAAGGCATAAAAAATTGAAGGAGAAGTTAAACTGTCATTTTTTTTTTTTTTAAACTTTAATTTTTTTATTTTATTTGACAGAGAAAGGGAGAGAGAGAGAGAGATACAGAGACAGAGAGAGAACTGAACTGGGGGAGCTCCCAGTTCAGCATATGGTTCTGCACGGGCCGGGGCCGGGATTCGATCCTCGGTCCCCGGCGCTGCAAAGTGAGCGCTTAACCCACTGAGCCATCCTGGCTTCCCCTAAACTGTCATTTTTTGCAGATGACATAATCCTTTATATAGAAAACTAAAAATTCCCTTACAGAATTATTAGAAACAACAAGACAAATACAGTAAAGTTACAGGGTACAAAATCAATGTACAAAAATCCATTGCATTTTTATATACCAACAATGAAACTTCAGAAGAAGAAATGAGAAAAGCAATACCTATTGGGATTGCAACAAATAATAAAATACTTAGGAATGACCTTAACATAGAACATGAAGGATTTATACACTGAAAACTATAAGACAATATTAAAAGAAATTGAAGAAGACACAAAGAAATGGAAAGATATTTCATGCTCATGGAGTGGAAGAATAAATGTAGTTAAAGTGGCCATATTACCCAAATCAATATACAGATTCAACACAGTTCCCATCAAAATCCCACAGATATTCTTTCAAGAAATAGATTTTTTAAAATCATGATTTACATGAAACCACAAAAGACCCCAAGTTGCCCGAGCAATCCTACAAAAAACAAATAAAGCTGGAGGCATCATGCTCCCCAACTTCAATCTAGGCTATAAAGCATCAATAATCAAAACAGCTTGGTATTGGTAGAAACACACACACACACACACACCAACAAACAACTGAAAACCCAGAAATAAACCCAGAAATATATGGACAGATAATTTTTGACAAATGAGCAAATAATAGGAAAGGAAAGCCTTTCAGTAAGTAGTGCTGGAAAAATTGGAAAACCACATGCAAAAGAATGAATTCAAATTGCAAACTGTCACCATATACCAATATTTACTCAAAATGGATCAAAGACCTACATATAACACCTGAAACAATAAACTATATAGAGGAAAACATTGGTACTAAACTTGTAGACCTTGGATTCAGGAAAGACTTTATGAACCTGACCTTGAAGGCAATGGAAGTAAAAGCAAAAATAAATGAATGAAACTAGATCAAACTAAACAGCGTTTGCACATCAAAGGAAACCATCAACAATGCAAAGAGGCAATGAATTGAATGGGAGAAAATATTTGCAAACAATGCCTCTGATAAGGGGCTAATATCTAAAATATATAAAGAACTCATACAATTCAACAACAAAAAAAGAAATGATTGGATTTAAAAATGGACAGAGGACCTGAACAGACACTTCTCTCAAGAAGAAATAGAAATGGCCAACTGATATAAGAAAAATGCTCAACTTCACTAGCAGTAGGGAGATGCAAATCAAAACCACAATGAGATACCACCTCACATTTGTTAGAATGGCTATAATCAACAAGACAAGGAATAACAAAGCTGGAGAGGCTGTGGAGAAAAAGGAACCCTCATACACTGCTGGTGGGAATGTAAATTGATACAAGCACTATAGAAAATAGTATGGAGGTTTTTCAAAAACTTAAGAATAATATCTACCCCCAAAATTTGAAAATCTTTGTTCACAGAGATATATGACCCCATTGTTCACTGCAGCAATATCAATGTCCTTTGATAGATGACTGGATAAAGTTGTGGTACATTTACACAATGGAATATTGATTGCCCAGCCATAAGAAAAGATGAAGTACTGCCATTTGCAACAACATGGATGGATCTTGAGATCATCATGTTAAGTGAAATAAATCAGAAAACACAAGAACTGGATGCTGTGATGGCTCAGCAGTTTGAGTGCTCGCCTTGTAGCCCTGGGGGCCGAGGATTGAGTCTTGGCCCTGGACTGTGCAGACACATGTGCTGAATTGGGATGTGCTTCCTATGTGAGAGGCCCTTGGCCCAGTTCCCAGCATGGCCCCACATCCACTTGTGTGGAATGAAACTATGGCAAAAACTAATGATGTACAACTATGGAGACTGCTCTGGGCCCTCCCCCTTTTCTCTGTGTCTCTGTCTTTCTCTCTTTTTGTCAAAAAAATAAAATAAATTTAAAAAAAAAGAAAAAGAAAAACCAAGAACCATCTGACTTCACTCATGTTGAATATAACTGAAAGCAAAAAAGAAACAAAAACTGAAGGTTCATCCATGTTATCACAAATGGCTGTATTTTATCTTTTCTTAATGCTGACTAGTATTGCATTGTGTCAGTGTACCTAAGGAGACTTTGGTTATTTCCACAACTTGGCCACCATGAACAGTGCTGTGATAAACATTGGGGTACATATATCTTTGCAAACTAAGGTTTTCAAGTTTTTTTGGTAGATCCCTAGAGAAGGGGTTGCTGGGTTGTATGGTAATTCTATTCTTAATTTTTTGTGGAACCTCCATACTTCCTTCCATAGTGATTGTACCAGTTTATGTTCTCACCAGTAATGTTTGAGGGTTTCTCTGTAGCCTTTCATATTAAGTGAGATAAGTCAGACTGAAAAGATCAAGAACCATATAACTTCACTTATAGGTGGAATATAAAACTGAAAGTAACAAAGAAACTAAAACTCATGGACACAGTCAAGTTTAGTGGTTGCCTGAGGGCAAGGGAGAGGTGGCATTGGGGAGCAGGGAGGGGCCATCAAATATATGGTGATGAAAAAACTGATTCTGGGTAGTGAGCACATAATTTAATATATAGATGATGTAATGTAGAATTGTACACCTGGAACCTATGTAATTTTACCAACTAATGTCACCCCAATAAGTTTAACAATAAAAAAAAAGAAAGAAAAACCCATGGACATAGTCACCAGTTTAGTGGTTACCTGAGAGGGAGGGGGAGGGAAAGGGTGAAGAGGGAAGGAGAGTCAAATATATGGTGAAGGAAAGAAAACTGACTGGGTAGTGAGCACATAATGCAACACATAGATGATGTAATGTAAAATTGTACACCTGGAACCTATGTAATTTTTACTAACTAATATCACCCCAATAAATTTTACACTAAAAAAAAAAAAGACAGATCAATAAGTTGTTACCTAAGACATAAGGTAAATGGATATTAAAAACCAGGCAAGGGAGTTTGGGTTTCTGTCGACATTGAACAGTAGAGTGAGTTATTTCAGGTTTCTAAGAAGAGCTCTCTAACTAATGTTTTAGGAATATCAATTGAGAATTGTCTGGAATGTAGATTGAAAGTGAGAGAGACTGGATATAAGAGAACCAACTGGGTTATTGCACTAATCTAAGCAAGAGACCTAGGAAGTGGGAAGTGGTGAAGAGAAAGGGAACGATAAGGACAGGTCATATCTGTGAGAAAGCCTACAAAGGAAAACGATCAAAAGGACTTGGTAATATTAGTAAAGGACAAACAAAGAAGTGTCTTCACACTAAAGTTTCAAGACTGGGACAAGTGAAGATATTAAAACATGGTAGCAGCTGGACAATTCTCGGGCCTGCAAAGGTTGCTGAAGTAAAAGTCTTGTGTTTCTTCAACACTTTATCATTCCCTATGGAAAAAAATGCTAAGAACTTAATGTCTTTGGGGATGCAGGTTGAGCACTTAACCTTGTAACCACTAGGTCTGGGGATTGAGTCCCAGCCCCGGCCTGTGCAAACCCGTATACTGAACTGCAGCACAGCTGGTAACCTCCAGGATGGTGGTGAAGGGCCTCATCTCCCATGAGGGAGCCCCCCAGTTCAGTTCTCCACAGGCCCTCCACAGGCCCATGTTTCATTTCACCTGTGTGGAATGAAACTACGTATGTCACAACTAATGATGTACAACTATGGAGACTGCTCTGGGTCCTCCTCTCTTCTCTCTCTCTCCTTCTCTCAAACAACAAAATCTTAAGAAAAAGAAAAAAAAAGCTTACTATCTTTCAATTGTATTTTATCTTTAAAATCAGCAATAGAAGTCAAACTCAAAGGGTCACATTTGTGTAAACTTATGCTGTATCCATTAATACTATTTATCTAGGTTAAGGAACCAAATGTGAAAAATTATTGCTGCATAAAATTAACATGTTTTATGTAATTCTTACCAGTAAAATTTTAAATGATTTTTCATTCAGTGTTCCATTCTCTTCCTCATCTTCAGCAATAATTTTAAAATTCTTATTACTTATTTACTTTGTTATAATAATCATAAAATATTTACCAATCTCCACATATTCTAATTTAAGTTAATTCATATTCTTCTTTTCATATAGAATCAATACTTCAAACTTATAATTTTAGGACACATCTAAACTGAATGAAGATGTAAATTTCATCTTTTACATTTTGTTCTCTTTCAGATTTGGTGTGAAGAAGAAGCCAATTTACATTAATGTCATAAGGGATCCTATTGAGAGGCTAGTTTCTTATTATTACTTTCTGAGATTTGGAGATGATTATAGACCAGGGTTAAGAAGACGAAAGCAAGGAGACAAAAAGGTAAAATTTTCGTTTTAAGATTTGTATAAAGATAATTGTTTATGAAATGCAATGAACAGTGTACTTTTAAAATTTATTATTGATTATAAATATTCTAATGCTTATTGTGGGGATTTTGAAAAGAGCCTGAAAGCGTTAAGAAGCAAAAGTCAAAATACTTTATAGTTGATATTTTGGACTATACATAATTTTTTGTAATTTTACAAAATATTTTACTTTTGTTCCAGGACTGAATATTTGTTTTATTATAGTCCTTTATAATTGTTGGTATGATATATTTATGTGTGTACTTTGGTTCTCTTGGTTTCAATGATGTAATTTATATTGATTTGTGATTATTTGTTTAGGGACACTATTTTGATAAATGGTTATTATTATTTTAAGCAAGGAGAAAATAATGACTCAACAGAGTTCTTACTTTGCAGGTTCAGACATGGGTTTTCTCCTATTTATGTGCATCCTCCAGAGTAGAACCAATTGTTTTTCTAAAACACCAAACTGATTTGTCCACATGTCTCGTGGAACACCTTTCCTGGGACCTCATTACCTACAGGATTGATTGTCACGGCTTAGGAGACGCATCTGACATAATCTGAGACCTGCCTCCCTTTCTCTAGGTGCCCACTGCGTCAGCCATGGGACATGGCAGCCATCCTGCAGATGGGTGGTTGCTTCATGCTGAGTGCACAAATGTCCTTCCCAATATTTAGAGTGTCTCTCCTTCACTCTGGAAAACTCTTCATTCAACTTTAAGGTCCAGCTCAAAAGTGACCTCTTCCTAAAGTCTTTTCCTGTGCCCCAGGCAGTTAAGTTTCTTTCAAGGCTCTCAGAGCACTCCTTTCTAATCTCCTAAGCATTTATTTTGTGGTATTTGAATTACTGGTTTTACATTAGATGTCTTTGCCAAGACATTGTGGACTTCCTGAAAGTATAGGCTGTATTTCATTCATCTTTGTTTGCCCAATATTTAGCACAGTGCCTAGTTTATTTGTATGTGCTTTACAGATGTTGGAATGAATGAATTCTGTGCCTTTTAATTCTATAATGTTGCATAGTATTAATGCTAGATACTAAATAATATTGCATTACCTTAATTCTCATGCAGTCAAGGTCATCTATGAATGCTTTATTAAAATGAAAAGTTTTTTTGTTTTCTGATTGACAAAATGGACCTTTTCAGTTTTTTGGTTTTTTTTTTTAAGATTTATTTTTATTGTTTTTGACAGAGAGAGAGAGAGAGAGAGAGATACAGAGACAGAGACGGAGAGAAGGGGAAGGGCCCAGAACAGTCTTGATAGTTGTACATCATTGGCCTTTTCACATAGTTTTACTCCACAGGCAGGCATGGGTCTGCACAGGCCAGGAACTGGGCTGGGGTCTCACCACGGCGAGAACCGAACTGGGGGCACTCCCTAGTTCAGCATATGGGTCCACATGGGTCGGGGCCAGGATTCAATCCTCGGTCCCCAGGGGCTGCAAAGCAAGCGCTCAGCTCACTGAGCCATCCTGGCTTCCCCCTTTTCAGTTTTAAAATGTATTGAGACATACGCAGTTTTAATAATTTGGCTTATTTCCCATGACACAAATGTTGATAACATTCTGGGACCCAATGAATTAAGTGGTATTGTTTTATTGCAGATAACTCTTTAATATCTTTAACTGACAAGAGTTTTTTATTAGTAAACTCATATCTATAAAGTTGATAAGAATACATGGCATATAACATTTTTTGAAAATGGCAGGGTAAACATTTTGAAAATGGAAGATAATGCAAATTAAAAGATGACTATGATGCCGTAGGAAATACCTTGCAATGGCTTCATTTCCAAGAAATTGTATATTATTTATACCTCAAGTGCAGTTTGAAGCATATTAGATAATATTCAGTTCAGCACTCATGGCAATTGTTATGTTTTAAACTACAATGCTGAACTGCTTTCTGGTTTCACTGTCAAACAGTAATTTCAAATATATTTCAGACATATACACCTATGATAGGTACTAGCTGATCCTGTAAAGAACACACAATTTGTTTTATTGGGGAGATTTTAAATACTTCGTTTTTTGTGTTTTGTAACTAGTGTACTACTTACTCTAATCTCTGCCCAGTACCTAGGAAATAGGGATATTAAATAACCCAAAGGTCAGCATTTAAGTGGTACATAGATAAATCAGTGGTTCTCAAACTTTTAGTTTCAGAATTTCTTTTACCTTGAAAATTACTGAGGCCCATCAAAGAGCTTTTTGTTTATATAGATTACATCTATTGGTATTTACCAATATCAGTAAATTTACCAATAAATGAGAAATTAAAAAAATATTAATTAATATAAACATAACAGTATGAGAACTATGGTAACATAAATGTTTTTATGCAAATAACCATTCTCAAAAAATTGAAATGAGTGGCATTTTGTATTTTTGCAAATTAAAAACATATGTCGCTTAATAATATAGAGAGCTGGATTTTCCTATCTGCTGTTGAATCAGTCTGTTTAATACATTTTTTTTTCATTGAAATGTTAAAAGAAAATCCCACTTTACGCAGATACATAATTGGAAAAGGGAAGATTTTAATAGCTTTTTTAGAAAGTTGTGGATATTCTTTAATATTATACTAAAACTTGACAACTAATAATTTTGTAAAGTTTTTGAAATATAGAATCTGAAACCATAGCACTGAACTCTCTATACTCTGCTACATTAATATTCATTGATATATTTTACTCTTTGAATGGATTTTTAACCAAGCATTATTTTGTAACATCATGCATTGATCATTTAGTGCATATTAGTTCTTTCAGTTATGTGGACCTTCTAATTGTTAACAGATTTTATTATACATTCATTAATATCACCATTATTCTCATTAGAAAAGTCTTTTATGTATTAGGAAACTGTCAAGCTTATGGTGGCAGATTAAGTTTTCCAAAATTTTATATTTTTTGTTTGAAAGCATAATTTTTGTCACAGAATTTCTCAACCTTGACATGACCAGGTCAGATCATTCTTTGTGTGTGGGGCTACCTGTACATTGCAGGATATTTACTAGCATCTCTGACCACCACCACCAGAGTCCCCCTACACACACACACACACACACATCCACTCATCCACCCACCCACACACACAGCCAGTTTGGAAAATCAAAAATGTCCTCAAACATTGCCAAATGTCACCTGTGGGCCAAAAAAGCTCTAGTTGAGAACCACTGTTACCGTATTTTCTGGCGTATAAGACGACTTTTGAAACGAAAAAAAGTCAACCGAAAATCGGGGGTCGTCTTATACGCCGAGTATATCCCGAAAAACATCTCGATATGCTGCTGAACGAATTTTCCAACTCGATCCCGCACCAATCACTGCAAGGCTGCTCGGACCACCTCTCTAACTCAGCCAATCCAAGCAGGCTTTTTATGCATGCAAATTATACATGTTCTGTACCCAAAGCTA
>PVKE010021807.1:0-26178 GCA_004027555.1 Craseonycteris thonglongyai
GGGGTTAGGCGGGGGCGGGGCCTGTCCCAGGCCACGTGGTATGAGCCGCAGTGACCCCCAGGGGCTCACGCACACTGCAGGAGCCTGTGGACACAGGCGTCTCCCCCAGAACCCGCCGGGCGGGAAGCCGGCTGGGGGACCAGGGCCAGGCCAGCTGCTCCGCCTCCCGCACGCCCAGCCCCGGCTGGGCACCCATGCATGGGTGCAGAGGGCGGTGGTTCCCACCCACACGCAGCAGCACCTGCAGCCCTGGCCGCACTGGGTGGGGTGGTGGCAGGAGGGTGGGCCCAGGACCTTCCTAGGAGCCTTGTCCCCCCCGCCCGCCCCCAGGGCCATGGTGCAGAACCGCTGCAGGCAGATCAAGGCGGTGCTGCGGCAGCTGCTGCTCAGCCTACAGAGCCAGGAGGAGCGGGACAGGATGGTGGCCATCCTCTTCCTCACGGAGGTAGGGCCTGCCAGGGCACGGGGGTGGGGGGCTCTGAACCCCCTCTCCAGCTACCTCAGTGCCCCCTCAGGACCCACACCAGGACCTGGACCCGACATGGGGTAGGCTCACCCAGACAGACCCCTCTCATCCCTGCTCCCCTCCCTGGGGCTCCTGGCTGGGCGGCCACCTCTGAGGCCCCCACAGCCCATCCCTCCACAGCCGGCCTTGGGGCTGAAGGGCAGGCCCACCCCTGCTGGCCTTGACCTTTCCTCTCCCCACCGGGGGGCCTGCCTATCAGAAAGGGGCCCTTGAGAAGCAGACAGGTGATTCCCGGGCGGTCATGTCCATAATGCGCATCAAGCAAATCACAGCCTGGAGCTGCCCCCCACCCCAGCAGCAGGAATATCTGAGCTGCCCACCACAGGGCTCTATGCCAGGTGCCCATGCGCCAGGCTGCTGGTGGGCACGGGCCCCAGCCTGGTTGTGTGTGTGTGGCCCCCGGTAACTTTCCCTCTCTGAGCCTCAAGTCTCTGGCTATATACTGAGGGGTGGAGCCGCCTCGGGGGTGGACTTCAAATACTCATTAACTAAGACACCCCGAGGGTGCTGGTCAGCTGCCCTCCCCAACACCCCAGAACCCCTGCCCCGCCCTGGTCCTGGAGCCCACTCCTGAGGGGGTGCCGCACCTGACCTGCCTGCCCTGGGGGGTCCCCAGTTCCTCTACAGCCCCGCCCTCCTGGAGGTGCTCTCCAAGGAGGATGTCCTGATGGCGCTGGCCCAGAGCCTGCAGGACCCCAGCCCCGAGGTCCGGGTGCTGAGCTTGCAGGGCCTGAGCAACATCCTCTTCCACCCCAGGAAGGTAAGGGCCTCCGTGCCGCGCCCTGTCCCCCGGGACGCCTCCCCCATTCCCTGCTGCACCCACACTTGCCCCCTGCTGGTCCCCACATCTCTAAGTGCCCTCTGTTTGTTCCCGAATCTGCCTTCCGACCCTGGACTTGACCCCCAGCCGTGCCTCACGTCCCCACTCTGTGCCGACACCTCAGACACCTCCTCGGCTCCCCACAAACAGGTTCCTCCTCTCAAATAGGCACCCCCATCTCTGTCGACGGGGGTTCCACCCACCCGGCTGATCCAGCCCCAAACCTTGGGGTCGTCAGTCAATCAACAAACCCCACAGTCCACCCAGCACCCAACCCCTTCTCCCACTTGACTGCTGTCCCCGCTGAAGCCACCAGCATCGTCACCGCGGTTCCTTTCTCCTTGGCGGTGATTGTCACCCCTGAGCCAGCAGGCTCCTGGGACAATGTGACAAAAAGGGCAGAGACACCTGTCCCGGCTGCTCCCGGTGCCAGGATGCTCTTCAGGGCCTCTCTGGTCCACTGTCACCTTCCCAGTGACATCTTTGCCGATCTGACTTAGCTTTATGACAACCCCAGCTGCCACCTCCGTGCTGGCCTATTGCAGGCCCACCACCACGCCCTGCTTTAGCGTCTGTCCTGTCACTTGTCACCCTTGGACTCATGCCGTGCAGTGCAGGTTGAGTTTATTTTCGGCGCTCGAATCCCGCTCTGCGGACCTGCCCACTGTGGGCTGCACCCAGTGGGGGCTCACAAAGTGTTTGCTGCTATTCAGTGACTCACTTGCTGAAACAAATGCGATGCCGTAAAACCAAAGAGAGCTTAGGAAGCCGAAGGAGTCACCTAAAGCTTGTTTTTAAAAATATATATCACCCTGGTTTGCACACATGTCGCTGGTGTGGGGCCGACAGGGAGAAGCGTCCATAGACAATTCAGCAACACACTGCAAGCAGGTGGAACGGACAGAATTGGCCCCGAATGAATTCAGTTCTTTTTTAATTTGTGTAAAAATGGAAACGTCGAGATGTAGGAGGGCTGGGGCACTAAGCACCCCGTGGCGTGAGGACCAGTGATTTCACCGTGTGCTGACCACCCTCGTCTCATCCAGTTCCCAGGCCGCCCCTGACCCACGGGGGAGCCAGGAATGGGGCCGAAGGCAGGATGGCAGAGACAAAAGGAGGGGTGGTCGCCAGGGCCTGGAGGGGGTCCTCTGGCCAGCATGGGGGCAGGAGGGAGGAGGGCCCACTCCCCTGGGGTTAACACGAACACTGCCATCACCCCAAGAGGCCCTGGGGCGCTCAAGGCACACAGCTCCCCGAACAGGCAGAGCCAGTGTGGGACCGCAGCTGGGCAGGGTGTGGGGCCGGTGCAGGTGCCCAGGCCCGCCTCAGGGTCTGGAGAGGGGCCATGAAGGGAGACTCTGAGGCTATCAGGGCGGGGAGGGGAGCACAGGGGCGCCCGGGCGTGGCGCCCTCACCCCACCACCCCCGCCCCCCCCAGGGAAGCCTGCTCCGGGGACAGCTGCCGCTCTTCCTCAACGGCTTGTTCCAGGACAGCAAGCCGGCAGAGGTGGTCAGCGTCATGGGCACCGTGTCTGATGTGCTGCAGCGCCTGGGCCGGTACGGAGTGGGGTCCCAGAGCCTCAGCGTCGCCATGAACGCCCGCTCCTTCTTCGACGATGTGAGTGTGCTTCGGGCCGGGACAGGGCACCCCCTGCTCGTGCCCCTTCTGACCCCCAACTAGGGTGGGGAGACGGAGGCCCGCTCCGGAGTGAGCGGCCACCAGGTGGAGCGATGGAGCCCGCGCCTGCGTTCCGTCTCCAACCCCACCCGGTCCTCGCCTTCCTGGCTGCCCGAGTGTCACAAAACCGTTTCGTCCAGCCCCCCACTGCGCATGTGACACTTGGGTTGTCAGGCTGTGATTGTGAGTGTGAGAGAGCGACGACCTGCGGTCCCTAAGGATGGCCTGGGAGCCCTGTCTGCGGGGGTCCCTGGAGCCCCGAGTCTGGGGGAAGGGGTGCTGTTGAGGGAACTGAGTCTCATCCCAACAGTGAGGTGGGGGGTGGGTCCCAAGGTGGGTGGAGGTGGGGACCCACAGGGCGGTTTGGCCGTGGCTCCGAGCCCCTGCCTTGCAGGAGCGCGACAGTATCCGGGCTGCGGCCATGGCACTGTTTGGGGACCTGGTGGCTGCGATGGCAGGCAGGGAGCCACGTAGCCTGCGAACCCAGGTGCACCAGAGCATGGTGCCCCTGCTCCTGCACCTGAAGGACCGCTGTCCAGCCGTCGTCGTGGTCAGTGCCTGCTGTGGGCCCTTGCCTGGTGGGGCTGGAGACCCAGGTGGCTGGGGACGGGGCGGGGACAGGAGGCTGGAAGACTGCAGAGGGCGGTAGGGCTGCCTCAGAGTGAAGGGTTCCCTCCCTTATGCACACACGCGCGGGCACGCACACGCACAAGCACACAGCTGTTGTCTCTCGCCATGTGCACACACGCACAAGCACACAGCTGTTGTCTCTCGCCATGTGCACACGCACACAAGCACACAATCTCATCTGCCCTCCCCATGTGCACACATGTACACACTCATCGCACACACAAGCACACAATCTCATCTGCCCTCCCCATGTGCACACATGTACACACTCATCGCACACACAAGCACACAATCTCATCTGCCCTCCCCATGTGCACACATGTACACACTCATGCGCACACACAAGCACACAGTCTGCCCTCATCATGTGTGTGCACAAGCATGTACACATACACAAGCACAGTCATTGGCCCTCCCCATGTGCACACACATGCACGTGTGCGAGCACACAAGCACACAATCGTCTGCCCTCCCCACCGGCGCGCGCACACGTGCACGCGAGCAACTGTGCAATCTGTGCAGGTAGTCTGTTCTGCTCACTTGTCCCCAACGCCTGGCACATAGCGGTGGCTCAGGTCCTTTGTTAAACCTGTTGAAATGCGGATCGAGCCCTACTGGGTGGTAGCCCTACTGTGTGCCAGCCCATGCCCTGCTCCCAGACCGATAGACACAGCTCGGCCTTCCCGGGGTTCCCGGGGCTCAGGGAGACGGACAAGAGGAGGCCAGTTCCAACACGCACCCCGACCGGCAGCCAGCTGCCTTCAGCTCAGCCTGGAGCCGGGCGCTGCGTCGGGGGCGGGGCTTTCCCAGGGGCCAATGAGCAGGAGCCGAGGGCGGGAGAGCGCGGCGGGGGCGGGGCCTCAGGAAGGAGGCGGGCGCGGTGGGCGGGGCCTTGCTCAGAGCCCCGCCCCCTGCCTGCAGCAGGCCAGGTTCGCCTTGTACCGCTGCGCGGTCCTGCTCCGCTGGCCGCTGCGACACACCCTCTTCTGCTCGCTGGCCTGGGAGCGGGGCCTCAGCGCGCGCCACTTCCTCTGGACCTGCCTGGTGAGGGGCCGGGGGGCCGGGCCAGGGACCCTGGGCTGGGAAGGGGAGGGACAGCTGGTCCTCTCTCTACGGGGCCAGCCCCTCTGGACCCCGGAGAGTAACAGGCCTGCTGTCCGCCCTCCGGCCAGATGACCCACAGTCAGAAGTTCAGCATCCACTTGACACAGGCCCTCAGCTACCTGCACAGCCGCTATCGCCACATCAAGACCTGGGCAGCACTCTTCATAGGTGACCGGGCGTGGTGGGGCGCTGGGAGCCCCCAGGCCTGTCCCCCCTGAGCACCCGGACCCTCCCGGACCCAGGCCCACCAACCTAGCACCTTCCACGCCCACTGCATCTGGAGCCCGGGGTGCACGGGCACCGCCGGGAAGGTGGTGGGTGAGGGGACCTTGGAGGGGTGCCAGAGGGTCTGAGCCCCTCAAAGAAGACAGGGCCCCCGTCCACTGGCCAGCATGCTCCTCCCTCCCGTCTGTCACACAGGTTATACCATCTGCTACCACCCCCAGGCCGTGTCCCGGACGGTGAATGACACAGACACGAAGTTGCTGTTCTCTAGTAAGCAGCCCCTGGGCCTGCCCCCATTCCGGGCCCCATCGGAGGCTCTAGGAACTGTAGGATGCAGGTGGGCTCCCCCGTGGGAGGGGGCGGGGGCGGGGTGGCTGGGGATGGGACGCCCCCCAGGCCTGGAAGGTGGAGCGGGTAATGGCCTGAGACCAACCTGCCACACCCCACCACACCCCAGGCAGGAATGAAGGGGCTGCTCCCAAGGAGCATGGGGTCCCCCTTCGTCTTCCTGGGTGGGGCTGTGGGGTCACCTGATTGACGGGTCCCTCCTCTCCGGAAGCTTTCGAAGATCTCAAAAGAGCCCCGGAGCCTGGCATCCGGGAATTCGCCACCAAGCAGTTATCCTTCCTTCAGGAGGTGACAGCCAGACTGCGGTGACCTCCAGCCACCGCCCCTCTGCCCCCTCCGTCCCCTGTGCCCACCCCTCGGTCAGCCCCCTCCATCTGCACAGACTTTGGTTGCATCGGGTTTTTTTTTCATTTGAAAGAAAAATCTAGGTTCAACAAAGAATCATCACACCTGTCATCTCCCTCCCGTGGGCCCGCAGGGGACGGAGGCCAGCCCAGGAGACGCTGGCAGGACGAGGGGACAGGGACCAGCCTGGGAGGTGGGGCAGGGCAGGCAGGATCCTCCAGAGACAAACTAAAATCTGTGTGGGGCCCTGCAAGCGACAGAACGCCCACGCGTGGGGGTCAGGCGAACTGCACTTCGCCAGCCCAAGCCATGAGCACCTCTGTCCTAGGTGCTCAGCAGGCACTGCCAGGGGCCTGGGTCCGGGGCTCTCGGCTCCGTGGAGCCATTCGAGGAGCTGAGTACGAGGAACGGCTCCCCTGGCTGGTCCCCCTCAGCCCTCAGCTCCATCCTCCTGAGTCCGATCAGGCCGGGCACTTGGGCTGGCAGCAGAACTACCTAGAGGGGGGTCAGTAAAGACCGCTGGGTGGTACCCCAATGTGACAGGACCTGGACAGCAGGAGCCCTGTAGCCCCCTTTTCCTCTGGTCAGGGAGGGCCAGCCCCGGCTCTGGGGGACCCACACACGGGAGCAGAGGGTGGCAGCCCATGCCCTCAGGCAGGCCACTCAGACCCACTCGCCCTCGGGTGCCACCCTCTGTCCCTCCTGCCCTGGGCAGATGGGACATCTCCCCACCAAACCGAGTCGGCCACCCTCGCCTGCGCCCTTCTCTGGGCCTCCAAGGCTGAACACAAGGTCAAGGAATCGCCAAGTGAACCCCACCCCGGCCCGGCTCCCCCTCCCCATGCCCCAGCTCCGGAAACACCAGCGTGGCCACTGGGGGAGCCCCACTTGCTGGGCTGAACTGGGGGAGCCCCGCTTGCTGGGCTGAACTGGGTCATCCCCTCTCCCTTCTGCCAGGAAGTGCAGGGACCCAGCACAGACACCAGGGGGAGCCCCAGTGCAGCCGGTGGGTCCTGGGCCCTGCCCCCTGATCCCGAGGCTGCCCGACCACCCCGCCCAGCCCCGCACCCCATTCTCGGGGCACACACAGCCACAGGATCCTGTTTTATTGCCTTTGAGTGTCCAGAACACCTGACCGCCCCAGACACAATGCTTTCAGGTGCCCAGAGAGCTCAGGGCGAGGGGCCTTAGAGGTGAGCCCAGTGGTTACAAAGTACAGCGGCCCCTCCCCCAACAACGGGCCAGAGAGGAGAGGTTGGTGGGGGGGTGAGGGCTGGAAGGCCAGGGCCAGGGGCCCCCCACCTAAGCCTCCAAGACAGACACACACACACAGGGACAGATGCAGGGCGAGGACACAGGGAAGGATGGGACAGAGACACGGGGAGAGACAGAGATGAGAGACATCAGAGGGCTGGGGCGGAGCTGGGCCCCTGGCAGCAGGTGCCCCAAGGGTTTGCGGGGAGAGGGGGGGTGGAGCCCCGCTCCTGAGCTACATGACGCGGCATCTGGTCTTGTGCGTGTGGGGGTCTCGGAACCTCAGTCTCTGCTTGGGCCGGTATTTCTCCAGGTAGGTGAGCTGTTTACTGTTGATGGCTCCACGCCGCTTCCTGGGGGAACGGGGCCGAATGGGGATCCGGCGGGGGGCCAGGCTCGGCCACCTGTCCTGCCCCAGAGCTCAGGGTCCCGGGGTCCAGTAGGGTTGGAGAGGGTCCCCGTGACCTCCACAGTGCATCCTACCTCTGGGCCTTCACCTGAGTTGTCCCCACTGCCAGCCTCACCCTTCTCGGGCACCTGTCACCCCTGCTGGCCTTGAACTCACCTGGCTGCCACCTCCTCCAGGGTGACTCCTTACCCACATGGTCCCCACCCTCCCAAGAGCCCCGTTCACCTGGGCACCGCCCCACCCCAGCCAAGGGCTCCTAGAGGCGTATCAGCTGCCCAGGAGGGAGAGGCAGGGAGGGCATCTGTGCCCACCTGCCCATGACCTCAGGCATGTGAGCAGAAGAGGCAGGCGTGTACCCCCGGAGCTCCAAGCGCCACGGTGTGGCTCTCTGGCAAAGCTGCAGGCTGGGCCTGTCTGTCGCAGCAGCACGGCCTGGCTTGGGCTGTGGATCCCCAGGCCGTCCCCCGGTGGGGCCAGCCCAGCCTCCACCCCAGGGGCCGGGCGACCGAGCCGGGAGCCCTCCTGGCCTGGGGGGTGCATGGGCCTAGGGGACACCTCAGGGGACACCCCAGGGCCAGGGGGCAGGAGTGCCTGCTGGCCGGGTGCGGGGCCGCTGCAGGGTAGGCAGCCCCCTTAGACTCAGCCCCGCCGCCCCAGCCGCCACTCACTGTCGGATGAACTGAATGGCGTCCTCATACTTCATGCCGCTCTCAATGAGGGCCAGCGCCACCAGGACCGGAGCCCTGGGGACAGACGGCGGGATCACCCGAGCCCCAGCACCCCAGCCCTCCCAACAGGCCGCTGAAAGCACGGCCTGTGCTTCACCCTCACCAGCGGGCGCCCCAATGCACCCCAGCGCCCAGCAGCTCCTTCAGGCTCAGGTGCAGGAGGGAGCGGGGTCCAGCTTCGGGCAGGACGTCCCCCCCGGCGGGAGCCCCTGTCTGGGAACCCGCTGGAAGGAGGTCACGTGCGATGTGGGCTCAAAACCCACATCTAAGAGCGAGTCAGGCCACCGGATTCTCGGGTCCCCTCAGGCCCTGGCCCCAGCTCACCGCCCCAGGCCGGCCACGCAGTGCACAGCAACGCAGCTGCCGGGGTCGTCGCAGAACTTGGCCTTCAGCAGGCTCAGCCAGTCCTCCACCACCTTGCCGGGCGGGGGCGCCCCGTCGTCAAATGGCCAGTCCTGCAGAAGCGGCCCATGAGGACCCCTGGGTCATGTCCCCATGTCCCCAGCCCCTGATGAGGGAGCGCCCCTGCAGGGGGTGTCATGACCGGCTGTGGCCTCAGACAGCCAAAGCCCAGCCTCAGTGTCCCCACAAGAGTCACACGCGGAGGACCTGGGTACATGAGCTGGGGCCGTGTCAGCGAGCAGGCCGTGTGGACAGCAGTGGGGAGGTGACCCCCTCCAGGTGACACGGCCGATGCCCGGTGTCCAAACACGCACAAACATATGGAGAGCCGCTCCCCCCACGGCGGCAGCAGAACCGCCGGCCCCCCGAGGTCCTCACCACCACGGTGATGCCGTCCTTCTCCAGCGGGGCCTTGTCGTAGGTCACTTCACACACCCGCACCACAGTGGTGGCCCCGTACTTCTTCAGGTCCTGGCAGGGCAGCAGGAGGGAGGGCTGAGCCGGGGGCTGCAGGGTTCAGGGCGGGGAGGACGGGGGTCCCCAGCCCCCCTCAACAAGACAGAAGGGCACATGGGGGAGGCGGAAGCCCTGGCCCCCGCCCTTGCCGAGGTGCAAGTCTTTCCGCATGTTCCACAGCAGCTGTGACCTCCCTCCTCTGGGGAGCTCAGCTCCCAGCAAGACCCCATTTTCCAGACAAAGCTCCTGGGTCCCCAGGTAGAAAGGGGACCGCCAGCCTGCACTCGGGCACCTGTGTGACCCCCAGGAGGCAGCCCTCCCGGAGGCACGTGCAGACCCCACCCTGGAGCCTGCCGTCTGGGAGGGGCTGTCCACGGGTGGTAGGAGCAGGTGGTGCCCGGGCGGCTGGGGAAGGAAGCCAGGCCTTGCAGGGCAGTGGGGAAGCCCAGGCGACCAGGGATAAGGTCAAGGTAGTCGCAGCCAGGCCCGGGGATATTTATACCCACCGCGGAGGGGGCAGCAGGGGGTCCCCACCGCCAGCCACGTGCAGGGGCTGCTCCCACCCCACCTGCTCCCAGCAGCTATTTTGGGAGTGGTGAGGAATCCGCTGCTGGACCTGGCTTGTCATGCGGCAGGGACACTGGACACAGTGAGGGCGGACAGCGCTACTCTAAGAGTTCAGGAGGGGGTGCAGGGCTCTGAGGCTGCGGGGGTGTCTCTGTGTCACCGGCATGGGTGCTGCCCCCAACCCAGGTCTGAGCCTGACCCCAGTCGTGCACTTGGCCTTGTCCCTGGTCACACAGGAGCCCTGGGCCCTGTCACACGCTGAGCCCTGATCCTGTTCACACTGAGCCCTGTTTGTGGTCACAGGCTGAGCCCTGATCCTGGTCACACACAGCCCTGACCCCGGTCACAGGCTGAGCCCTGATCCTGGTCACACACAGCCCTGACCCCGGTCACACACTGAGCCCTGATCCTGTTCACACTGAGCCCTGACCCTGGTCACACACTGAGCCCTGATCCTGTTCACACTGAGCCCTGACCCTGGTCACACGCTGAGCCCTGACCCCAGTCACACACTGAGCCCTGACCCTGGTCACACACACAGCCCTGACCCCGGTCACACGCTGAGCTTTGATCCTGATCACAGGCTGAACCCTGACCTTAGTCACATGCTGAGCCCTGATCTACAGGCTGAGCCCTGATCCTGGTCACACACTGAGCCCTGATCCTGGTCACAGGCTAAGCCCTGATTGTGGTCACACGCTGAGCCCTGACCCTGGTCACACACTGAGCGCTGGTCACAGGCTGAATGCTGCTATTATCTCAAAGGTCTCAGACGGGGATAGGGGGGTGCTCTCCTTGCAGGACCCCTGGCTTGGTGTCCAGGGTCCAGGCCCCCAGAGGGCAGGAAGCCCGCTGCCCCCCTCTGTGTATTTTTCAAGGGCCTCTCATGCCTGGGTCCCTGTTTAATTAGGACAATCCTCCACGGGGCTTAGCTCACAGTGCAGAGGGGAGGGGCTGAGGCCCCGATGCCCCAAGCGCCTCCCCCTACCCGCTGCCTGTTCTAACCTGAGGCCTCCCCCAGAGCCCTTGGGCGTCCGCGGGCGGCCTAAGCTGGCCGTGGAGCTGGTCTCCGGACCGGCCACCCCACCTGCCTCCAGGCTGTTCCGAGTCTGTCCTCACCTAGGGCCCCTCCCTCCTGCACACCCTCTGCAGAGCCAAACAGCCAGCCAAGGGCCCCCGGGATGCCCGGCGCTCCTCCCGGCTCTGAAGCTGCACTGCGCCTGCCCACGTCGGCCCCCCGGGAGCTCAGCGAGGCGGGGACCCTGGAACCAGGGTGGCCTTTCTGCCCAGCAGCGCGGGACTTGGGCTGGCAGCGACACCCCTCTCGGGAGGCTGAGGGCAGCACGGCCCGCGCTCACCTCGATGAAGGTGCTGAGGGTGGCGTTGGTGGGGTTGTGCGTGATGAGGAAGCGCATGTTCTTGTAGCTCACCTCCACGGGGGCCGGCCGGTTCATGCGCGCCATGGCCTCCCGAGATGGGGCGGGGGACACGGGCCGGAGGAGCCCCCCGAGCCCCCGAAACGGGAGGAGAATGGGATCCCTGTGCTTATCCGAGAGAAAATGCTTAAAAAAAACAAAACCCTGCCCCTCACACCCGCACAAATATTGTGCAAATACCTGGGATAGGGGAGGGCGCTGCCCGGTGTGTGTGGGGGTCGTTTAAAAAGAAAACTCCTCCAAAAAAAAGGAGAGGAAGCCGTTCCCCCGGGGGGTCAAACGGGCGGCCCACACTCCCGCCTCTCAGAGACACATGGGCACGGGGGGCCCAAAATACAAGTAACCACCAAAAACCTCAGCAAAGAAAACTTCCAAAAGCCCAGCGTCAGCCCGGCGTGGTGGCCGCAGCCAGCCCTGCGCTTGTCCCGGGTGCGGCCTCTCTGCATCGACGGGCAGACGGCCCCTCACGCAAAGGCAAACCCCACACAAGACCCAACAGACACGGCACCGACAGGGTCGCCGTGAGGTGGGGGTCACCGCGTTGGCCGGGCGGGCAGGCAACGGATGCGCGGCCTGGGTCACGTTACCCCATCGGGGCACAGCGGGTCCTGGCGGGACGCAGAGGGTGCAGGGGGCTCAGGCGGCCCCGGGCCGGGCAGCGAAGGCCATGGGCGGGCGAGGGCAGTGGCGAGGGCCTGGTCAGCAGCAGGCACGGCGGAGGCACTCAGAGCTGCCCCTCAAAGCCCTCTCCATGGGTCTCTGGCTGGTCAGCAGAGGGCGACGTCTGGGGGCAGAAAGGAGAGGGAAATGGTCGGAACAGGGTCACCAGGAGCCGTCAGCCTGCCCCACCCCCACCGCCCAGACCACGCCTCTCTTCTGGGCCTCGGTTTCCCCATGGGGGGGCACACGGAAGGGCAGCTTCTGCTAGGGCTGACCCAGGGCGCGGAGGTAACCGAAACGCCACCGGGACGCAGTAGAGAGGGACACACACACCCCAACACACGGATGTGGGAACAGAGGCCTAACACCTCGAGCCTGGGCCCCTCCTGTGACCAGCAGACACCCCACAACAGTTCCCCCACCCTCTGCAGAATCTGAGCCCACGTGATTCTGGGGGTGTCCTCTTCCCAGGGGAAGGGGCTCAGGCACGGAGGTGCCGGGGTGCAGTGTGTGAGAGGGGGGCCCCACTCACAGCGTCTCTCAGAGTCCCCCTCCCCCGGCCCCCCGTGGAAATCTCTGGCTCTGACCCGCTGTCCCCACCATGTGCCCACAGGGTGGGTAAACAAGCCGGAGCTCCGAGAACCAGGACCCACCACAGCAGCCCCCAGGCACCTGCCAAGGTAGCGACGGCTCAGGTGGCCGGGGGTGGGTCACTCTGTGACCGGGCTCAGAGAGGGGCACTGCCGAGCCACAGACACCGCCATCGGGCACCCCCATACTTGTCTGTCCCTGGACCCAAAGGTCCCGAGCCAGGGGCCCCAGCAGCAGCCTCACCCCCACCCCCACGGGCCGGCGAGGGGACCCTGGACACGCCACTGGCCTCAGGTTCCCCAACTGCACGATGAGGAGCCAGACAAGATGCCCCCAAGGTCCCTCCAGCCATGACCCAGTGGTCAGCAGACCCCTCCAGCCACTGGCCTAGGCCCAAGCCCCGCGGCCGGCCCTCCTACGCCCGCCACCTGTTACCTTTGCCCCGGCCTCTACACCCCCGTCTCCAGCTCAGCCTCAGCCTGGAAGCAGGGCACAGCCTGAGGCCTGGACCCCAGACGCCGAGGGGCCGGCCCCACCGGGCTCAGGGCAGGTGCCACACCGCATGCCCTGCCCCCTGCCACGGACCCGGGAGGGCTCATGGGGGTGTGGTGCCCAGGAGGGAGGAAGGGCAGAGAGAGGAACGCCGCCCTGGTCCAGCTGCCCCGCCCGCGCCGTGCCAGGGCCGGCTTGTGCGTGCAGTGTAGCTCTGGGCGCCCCGAACAGCCAGCGCACCAACACCTGTGCCGCCTGGCACAGCCGTGTGCACGTGCGAGCGTGTGCACCAGAAAGAAAGGAGCCAAAAGGCCCACGGAAGCCGCAGGACTCAGGCCTCGCCCCGAGGGGCTGACCGCCACCTCGCTGCCTGCAGCTGCCGGGCACCAGGCAGACCCTGGGGCACCAGCGGACGGCCCGGCTCAGCTGCCCCGCGGTCCTGGGCAGGGAAGGTCCCAGAGCCACCCCACAGCCTGCCTGCTTGATCCTGAAGATGTCACTTGTCAGCGGGGTCAGGGGCCTAGACCAAAACCCAGGTGCAGGCCCAGGTTGGGGTCTCTGCAGAGTCTGGGCCTCCCCGCCCGGGTGACCCCTCTCCCCCGGGGCCCACTGGCCCAATCAGGCCTCGTGGGTGTCCCCAGAGAGGGGCCCTCCCTCCGAACCCACCTCCTCACTGAGGTCCCTGCGGTCCCCAGGCAGGGCTGCCCCCAGTGCATCCGCCACCACCCGCATGCCCAGCCCCCTGGCCACAGGAGCCGGAGGGGTGCAGACAGAGCCTCTGGGCCCGGGGCTCGGCATGACATGGGGGTGGGGACTGGAGGAGGAGGTCTCCTGGGGTCCCATGAGAGGTGCCACAGGGGGCACAGGGGCAGCATGGGCAGAGCTGGGCCCCGCGGACTCCGCGCTGGGTGCGCCCGGGGGATGTGGGGGCTGACGCCGAGGGGGTGCGGCCCCCTCCCGGGGCGGGGCTGGGGTCCCCCCGGCGCGCCCCCTGCCCGCGCCCCGCGCCGCCCCACTCACCGCCGCCGTGCGCGCGGGGCCAGACCCGGCTGAGCACTGGGGGACCCGGGGCGCCGCGCGCGGGCTCCCGACCCCGCGGCCCGGAGCTATTTATAGCGCCCGGGCATCACGTGGGCGGGGTGGCCGGTGACCCGCAGGCGACACGACTTGTTGTGGCTCCCACACCTGCCGCCTAAATATAACCGTGGGCGCGCCGGGCAGACAAAGGGGCGGCGGGGCGCGGAGGAAGGGGAAGCGCAGGGGCGGAGGGGCGGCACCCCTGCCGCCGGGCGCACCGCCTCCCTCCCGGCCCCTCTGGGGCGCCTGTGGCCCCATCGGGCCGGGAGGAGCCCCGCGCTCCCCGTGGGAACCCCAGCACAGGCCGGCACCCTGAGCGCCCCACTCTGAGAAACGGAAAGGGGGTGCCCCTGCCGCCCAGGTGGGTTCACGAGGCTGGCACCCCCCGCTTGCGGCTCCCGGGCCTTGCCTGGCCCTGAAGTCGCCCTGCTTGGACCCCCCCCCCGGCCGAGGACCCCTCCGCTGTCCCCCACGGACTCTTCACAGCACCCAAGGGGAGGGAGCTGTTATTCTGCACCCCCACCCCCAGTGTGCAGGTGAGGAAACTGAGGCACGGGGCTCCGAGCACGCACAGGGCCCCACGGGAAGGCGGGGTGCACCCACGGAGCTGTCCCCAATCCCATCAACCTCCAAGACTCAGGGCAGCCCCCCGCCCCCCATGATGTTCCCTGGGGAGGAACCCTCCCCAGGGCCCTGGCTTTGCCCCCAGGAAGCCCCGTGTCGGGAATGCAATTGTTCCGCGCGCTGTGAGCGGATACCAGTCACACTACCTGCCCTGCAGCCCGGGAGCCCTCGGAAGGGGCAGCAGGGTGGGAAGACCCCCGCCCACAGCACGCGGCGAGCGCCCCGGAGGCGTCTCCTGGCTGGGAACCCTGCTCTGAACCCGCCTCCCCGACCACCAGGCTGGGCCCCCCGCAATCAGCGGCAGCAGCCAGGGGAGCTGGGCTGGAGCCCACGGCCACCTCCCGGGCTGTCCCCGCACACACACCCAGACAGCCATGCCTGTCCCCCTCACGGCCTCACGGCCTCAAGCTGCCGACCAGGGGGCGGCGGTAAGGACAGGGGACAACTGTATGGGGTGGAAGGATCCCGCAGGGGACCCGCTCACAGACACCCCTAACCAAGCCCGGAGCCGGTGGGGTGAGCCCCCAAACAAGGACCGGCTCCTGCCCTGTGCCACCCCACCCAGCGCTAAGGGGGCCTCGGCCGCCAGCACCCCACTCCAGTGCTCTGTGCGCCCCAATTCCAGCAGCACCCCTCTGGAAGTCTCTGGGCCGTCAGCGCCCCACCTGCTGCTTACGAAGGCCCTGGGACACAGTCAGACACGGCATGTCACCAAGAGACCCGTCAGCCACATCGTAGGGCTAAGAGCCGCTCAGAGAGGTCGGGGGACTTTCCCCAGCCACACAGCCAGGAAGCAGGAGGCCCACGGTCAGGGCTGAGTGTGGCTGCCCCCCAGAGACCCCACCCAGCCCACCCGGCCATCTAGGGGACAGGCAGAGACCCCACCCAGCCCACCCGGCCATCTAGGGGACAGGCAGAGACCCCACCCAGCCCACCCGGCCATCTAGGGGACAGGCAGAGACCCCACCCAGCCCACCCGGCCATCTAGGGGACAGGCAGAGACCCCACCCAGCCCACCCGGCCCTCCGGGGCCCAAGGGCCTTGGGGCTGAGCTGCTTCCACCACCCAGCTGTTCCCCACCCATCTAGGTGAGAGATGCCACCACACTCAGCGATTCTGCACCCAGGACAGAGCCCATCCTGCTGCTTGGGCTGCAGCCCCCCGGGACCCCCTCGCCTGGGACACCCACTCTGGCCAGGCCTGGGGGGCACCTGCAGCGGCTGGCACAGCCGCAGGCCCTTCGGAGAAGTCTATTTTTATCGGGGCAGGAGCGGTTCCTGGAAGCCTCCCAGAGCAGTGCACACACGGCCGAGAGGCGGGACCCAGGCAGGCCGACCCTCCCCCGCCCCCCGGAGCCCTCCCCCCTGCACCTGGCAGCAGGCAGGGTCCAGCCCCCGTCCCTCATCACACCCCTGCCCCATCCCCTCTCCCTTCGGCCATAGGCCCTTCAGAGGGGACAGGGGCCCCGCCCCAGGGAACGCCTGTCCCAAAGGAGGGACGGAGACGTTGTCAGTTCTGCCCTGCGTGCCACACACTTGCAGCCTGGCACCCGCGCGCCCCCCACTTGTTTGTGGAAGGAACAAATGACCCGACGTTCCGGGCAGAGGCCCAGACCTGGGCGATGTCCAGAAGCCATCACGGGATCTCAGCCCCTGAGGTCCAGACGAGGCACCTCAGAGGTCACCTATGCCACCTCATCCCCGCCGGCCCCTCCCTCTCCTGCCACCGGAGCGCCCAGCGCTGGGCCAGGCAGCGGCCACGGCAGCGGGAACACAGTGGAGCAGGACCAGCCGGCCCAGCAGGCCCCGTGCCAGGACGTGCCGGAGGGTCTGGTGGTCGGGGGGCTTCCCAGAGGCGCTGGCCCTGACGCCTGGCCCGCGTCCTCGGGGCTTGTCCCTGTGCCATCGGGAGCCCCCGTCTGTCCTCTCCGGGGCCCGCGGCCTCCTCGATAAACGGAGATACTGCCAGGGAGGGACACCGCTCACAAGGCCGTGCCAGCTCCGAGCCGGTCCCGGGGCGCGCATCTGGGACCCGGAAGCGGAGCCACTGGGGACGGGCTTCGATGTCCACCCAGGCTGGTACCTGTTCTACCCGCCAGGACCTCGAGGTCCGGAAGACGCGCCCGGGGCTCAGCTGCTGACCCTCGGGCGCACGCGCCTGGGTCCGCCCTCACCACACACGTGGCTTTAGCGGTGCCCGGAGCGTGGTGCTACTTGTCATCCTACTCCGCGCTGCCAGCCCCCAGCACTGCCAGGCAGGCCACCGCTCCCCCCGGAGACCCAAGGCTGTAACTGCCACCTTCGTGGGTGCCCGGGGTCCAGCGACTCTTTGCTCACAGTTCTGACCCTCCTGGAAGGTCACCGGTGTGTCCCAACCCCTCAGGAAGTTACCCAGGACGTCAGCAGGTGCCCGTCAGAGCAGTCAGTCATTAACCCTACATTTAAGAGTGGCAATCACCTGCTTTTTGAGACCCCGGTGTTGGGGAGAGCCTAACGATCACCAGGGTCCCTCAGATCAGAAGCCCCTCCTTGTACTACGTGACGGGGTGCGCGGTCTGCATCCCTAAAGCCCCGCCGATTTGTTTTGCACACGGGGGCTCAGCGCGGCTCCCCCCGGCAGCTGTGAGGACAGAAGGTCTACACCACAGCCTCACCACGAACGATCCTACCAACCGCATGTGCTGGCCGGATCCAGCCCCCAGCCCCTCCTGGGCACAAGATGACGGTGCCCTGATGGGTGACCCTCATCTAACAAAGAGGACGTGGGCACAGAGGGGCTCCGCAACGACCCAGGAGCAGAGGAACCAAGCTGGTCCTCACTCTGCCCTGGGACCCCGTCCTGCCTCCTGACGGTGCCACCTGCCTCGAAGCCACTGTGTGCCCGGTGGTCCGGTCACCCTCCTGTCCCAGGCCAGGGGCGTCACAGTGGGAGGCTGGGGACACGTGATGGCATCTGAGAGCCTAGAAGGAGAGGGCGTGGTCCCACGTGATGTGGAACTGTCGCCAGCGTGACCCCATCACCCCGTTGGACAAAAGAAACCAATGAGGTTCCTAGTTGAGCTGCCAGCAGGAGCCAGAAGGCCTGGGGACCCCTGCCCTGTGCCTCTCTTGGCGTCTACCCCAGGGGTGACCACACCTGGGCCTCTGGCCGGCCCCACCTCCCACACCCTGCCCCATCCCCCCAACTCAGGACCTGCTGAGCCCACTGGGAGCCCTCAGACACTCACCCGAATCCCCAGTCCTGGAGTCCCGCGGTGGCCGGGACCCCTGCCTGGCTTTATCGCTGCCTGGCTGCCCGCCCTCCTTCGTCAAAGGCCCCGGGGCTCCCGCCCACCCTAAATCGACAGGGGCGGGGGCATGGGCAGGGGCAGCCCCGGAAGGCTCCCTCCGCCAAGGGTAGCCAGCAGCTGGGGAGAGGGGGAGGGCTGGGACACGGGTCTAAGGTCTCAGAGGGCACCCTGGGCCCGGGAGGAAGGAGGAGGGCCCCTCCCCCACTGGGAAGGGCTCTGGGCCCCGCGGAGGGCAGGACGGTCCCCAGGGCCCTGTAACTGCAGGCAGCCCGAGCTGCAGGGCACGGGAGGGGCAGGAGGTGCAGGCACAGAGCCAGCGGGGTGGGGAGTCCAGGCAGCCGGGCCCTGACCTTGCAGCTGGTGGGGGAGGGCGGCCCCCGGCTTCCCAGTCTCCGGCTTGTCTCCCCCTACCTGCTGGCGGCTGGGGGGTCCCAGGGCCCTTTGCGTGCTGGGGCCTCCCTGCAACCCCACCACTCCCACCTGCTCACACAGAAACAGCCCCCAACCTAAGCCTTCCCCCTCCACACACACACCCGGGCCTGTGCAGGGGGATCCTCAGGGTCTCCCCCTCCGATAGCAGCCCACGGCTTCCCAGAGCGCCCTCGGAGCTCAGGGGTCTTCAGTTCAGCCCGTTGGGGCCACTTCCTCCCCAAGGAAGGACGGGTAAGGTCAGCCCACGTCCCCGGACCCTGGACAGGGTGGGGGTGGGGTACCTCCGACCAGACCAACCTCCCAGGACTGTACTTCTTAGGGGCCCCGGGAGGCCACCCAGAAGCCCGGCCTCCTAGGGGAGCCGTGGGGAACCATTCCCAGCTGTGGGCTGAGCCCCTGGAGGGCGGGGCTGCCCAGCCCCCCTTGAGCCTCCCAAGGGAGGACACAGACCTCCGAGGACCGTCACACACGGGAACAACAGCTCCATGCTGCCCGCCACGCCGCGGCACTCACCCCCTGCCCCCCGGTGGAGCAGGGTGGACATAGCCCGAGGGCCACTCTGTCACACGCGTACGCGGAGACCCATAAACTCGCTCCTGCCGTCCACAGGGACCTTTGGAGCAGATGCCCGCACCACCTCGCCCTTCCCGCCAGGATCAGCCGGCGGCCCCACAGGATTCACAGCCCATAAGAGGACGAGGCCCACGGGGACACTGTCCCATGGCTGCCGTCACCATGTGTCCGGGGGCTGTGTCCTCACCTCTCTGGGCCTTTGTTGTTGTTGTTCAATTCATTGGGGTGACATTGATTGATATCAACTCCATTGTTTCCAGGTGCACAATTCTACATGACATTGTCTGCACGTCGCATTAGGTGCTCGAAACCCAGAATCAGCTCACTTTCCATCACCGTGTGTTTGATTCCCCCTCCCTACTCCCCCCACCCACCTCCCCCCTTACCCTCAGGTTGTTTTTTATTTTAAGATTTATTTTATTGTTTTTGACAGAGACAGATACAGAGAGAGACAGAGAGAAGGGGGAGGGCCCAGGGCAGTGTCCATAGTTGCACATCATCAGTTCTCGACGTGGTTTCCTTGCACACGGATGGGGGCCGCGCAGGGCGGGAACTGGGCTGGGGGCTCCCGCACGGGAGACACGCCTCCTCGAGCCGGGGGCCGAACAGGAGGGCGAGAACTGAACCAGGGGCCTCGCCCATGGGAAGCGCACCCCAGCTCAGCAGATGGGTCCACACGGGCCGGGGCCGGGATTCGATCCTTGGTCCCCAGAGGCTGCAAAGCAAGCGCTGAACCCACTGAGCCATCCCGGCTTCCCTGAGACTGGGCCTTTTGAGTCGCCAGCACAAAGCGGGAATAACGGGCCCACCGCATGATGACCAAACAGGAACTACATCCCCCCGGTGCCCACCGGGAAGATGCCCACAGAGGTGTCATGTGGCCTGGAGTGGTGGGCATGGGCCGCTCAGACCATGGGTGGCCTCCAATGATGCCCACTCTGCCACGAGGGTCCAGAATTCACTGGGTTCCATGCACCCCCCTGAGTAGAGCTGGGGCCCAGAGGAGCAGCTAGGACTCTTCCTTGGGGCCCCTCCCAGTACCCCAAGGCCGCTAGGGGTCAGGCGGGCAGGAAGGGGGCGCTAGATCACCGAGGTAGACAGGGCCACCAGCCAAGGTCCTGGTGGACGCACGTCAGAGGAGCCGGAGGGAGCCGCGGGAAAGCGGTCTGACCCGGCCTTGGGAGGCCACGTCCAAAATAACCGGCCCCACCGCCCCGCAGGGCTCAGCCGGGCGCGCACGTAGGCCTGTCGGGCCCGGGCTCTGCCAAGTGGGTGCCGAAGGTCACAGCTATTTCTGGGTCGGCCTGGCAGTAAGACGCAATCCCTCGGCGCCCCCAAAGAGCCGGTGCAAGAGGGGCCACCAAGGCCCAGCGAGGCGGGTCACTGTCCCCAGGACGCACCCTAGAGGGGTCTGCAGACCCCCGAGGTGCCGAAGTCCTGCTGGGGTCCCCGTGCTGCTGGCCCTTCCCCTCTGAGCGCTCATCTCCCGTGAAGAAGAGTGTGTGGGGACAGAACGCTTGAGGGACACACTCACCGTGGCCAAGTACGCGTGGGCATTACCCCATCGGACCCCTCGGCACTTCTGAACCCCTTATGGGCCGGGGCCCGAGGAGCCGAGAAGGCGGGAGCTGCATGGGCAGCCCCTCGCGGGCATGACGGGCGTTCCCACACCCGACCCTACCCACGCTCTGCAGGAGGCAGCTCGCTTCCCTGTGGGGGAGGGACCAAGGACAGATGGACAGATCTCTCACAAATAGGAAACAGGGCCACACTCATGGGGGGGGACGTGCAGGTCACAAGGCAGGGGGGTGGGGGGGCGGGTGCTGTGCCCATGACCATCAGCCTGTCTCTCAGCCCCCGCGGCCTCATTGGCTCAGCAGAATTCACCCAGGCAGGCCGGGCACAGGGGCAGGGGCAGGGGGCTCCCCAGGGCTCACTCGGGGCCACCAAGTCACAACACCGAAAGTGACAGCAGGCTCTCCAAGAACTAATCACATCGCAGCAGCCGGGACGCCCCGGGCAGAGCCAGTTTAATCCTACTGTGCAGGCAGGACAGCTGTTTTCAATTATATTTTTTTAATTGAGTTAAACTTCACATCACACTGCGTTCGACGCCTTACCTATTTTAAAGCGCGCCCTTGGGTGTTTTTTCGTGTATTCTCCACGCCCTGTAGTGATCACCCATGAACTAATTCCAGAATGTTGCCCCCCCCACAAAAGACACCCCATCCCCATTAGCAGTCACTCCCCATTCCCTGTGCCCAGCCCCCACCCCGCAACCCCTGGACTGGTTTCTGTCTGTGGGCGCCCCCTCCCCTCCCGCCCCCGGCTCAGCAAACGATCCGCAAACGGAAGCACACGATGTGTCTGTCGGCTTTTGTGGCTGGCTTCTCTCACTCAGCTTCGTGCTTTCAAGGGCCGTCTGCCCTGTCACACAGGTCAGGGCCCGGTTCCTTTTCATGGCTGGGTAATATTCCAGTGTGCTGCCCACCCCTTAGCGGATGGGCACCTGGGTCATTTCACCCACAGGGACTGAGCCTGCTGGTCAGGCACGCAGCCAGCGTCTATAAAGGCTGCATCCTCCCTCTCCCCATCCCCTCCCCCTCCTCCAGTCTACAGCAGGTCCTTGCAAGGCAGTGGGGCACGGCGGGCACCTCTCGGGCCTGGGGTCAGCCCCGCTCTGCTTGAGTAGGTAGCCAGTGCCCCGCACACAGGGCCCCCCACACCCGAGGGCGGCCAGGAGGCTGGGTCACAGTCAGCATTTGGAAGAGCCAGCGACCCTCCTGGGACAGGCTCGCGGCCGCCTGTCCTCAGCCCACCGATGCCCCTGGAGCATTTACTCTCGCCCAGGACTGCCCGAGGGACACGCCTGCTGGCAGCATGTCTCGGCATCCCAGATCCAGCCCCAAGCCCCGGTTCTCACGCTCACTTCCTCATGGGGGGGATGGGGGTCGCTCTGGCCCCAAACCCCAGCAAGCTCTCAGCCAGGGCTTTGCCCATGAGGACCCTGAGCCGGAGGCTTCCAAAGGGAGGGGGAGGGGAGAGAAAGGGGAGCTGGCGGGGGCTCCTAGACCACCCCGTGGCCGTCCGACCCCCAGCCCACCAAGTTTGTCTTGGCAGGCACGAGGCAGCCCAGCCCACAGGACACAAGGCCCCACCCGAGTCAACATCCCCCCCAGGATCAGGCAGTGTCCGTGGGAATGGCCCCCAGGCCAGGCCGGTCGCTCAGACCAGCTAGTGGGCATCGTGCTGCTAAATGCCAGGGCAGCTGGGCACGTCCCGAGGGCCGGAAGCCCCGGGCCGTTTCCTGCTCCGGGTGTGTCCAGACCCGCAGGCTGATGGGGCCGAGGTGTAAGGGAGGCGCTGGGGTGGAAAGAAAGGGGTCTGCTGCCAGGGCCACCGCAGCTGTCCCCCTCCACGCCCCCAGGCCTCACGCCCCACCTCCTAACATCGCTCTGAGCCCCCAGGGCGCAGGCTGCAGGGGCCTCGTCTCGTCTGTGGATGTGACCCCGCTGGACCTCACCTGGGACCCGTGACCTCAAGGGTAACTGGTGGGAATGACAGACAGATGGCCCCATGGCTCGAGTGGTCCCACCAGGGGGACCGTCACGTGGGCCTCGGCCCGCCCAGCTCCACCCGGCTCTGTCTGCTTTGCTCCCTGCCCTGCCCCCCACACTCCACCCGGGGACCCCCAGTGGTTGGCTGTCCTCACAGGCTGGAGGGCCCCTGGGGACAGCCTTCTGGTGACTTCCTGCCAGAGAGGCTGGGGAAGGGGTAAACAAGGCCTCCAGATGGCTCTGCCGCTGCCCCGCCGGGGCGGCCGTGGGAACACACAGCCACCGCGCTCAGGGAGGGGCCGTGGGAGCAGGGGGAGCTGGTCGCCGTCCACAGAGCACCTACCACGCGCCCCGGGCCACCTGGACCCACCGCCCCCCTCCTGCGCCTCCCAGCATCCCCAGAAAAGGGCTTCCCACCCCCATGTGCAGAGGGGGAAACTGAGGCACAAACCAGCAGTCCCACCAGGACCTCCCATGCCCTCACCAGACGCCCCTTCTCGTGGTCGGCCTCCTGACACACCAGCAGAGGCAGCTCCTCGCGGCACATTTCTGTGATAGGGGAAACTGAGGCCAGAGAGCAGAGGGTCTCCCGGGGCAGGATGAGCAGCAGCAATGCTGAGATGGGGTCTGCTCCCAGGGCCTGCTGTGGCCTCCTTGGCAAACGATGGCACCAGCAAGGACCGCACGACCCTGGCCGAAGCCCCCCTGGGCAGCCCAGCCCGGCTTCCCAGGCTGCCCCCCTGAGCAGCGGCCTTGACCTCAAACACCCCGCCACCCCACCTGGGCGAGGACAGCAGCTGCCAGGCAGCTAACCGTGAAGGCGAAGGAGGACGGGCCCCTGCTGGCTCAGAGCCGCTTCAGTGCCTGCGCCCAGCTCCCCATCCCTGGAGCCCCTCCCGCCAGCCACTGTGATGCCCACATCCTTCCAGCCCAGGATCAATGCCACCTCCTCCCAGAAGCCCACCCTGACTTCCTGTCGCACCACACACAACCTGACAGGCCAGGACCCTGAGGCACCCAGGGGCGGCACTCCCCAAGGTCGCAGGCCTGGGACAGCCATGCCCCGATCCCATGGGGAGGTGCAGGGGTGGAAGGGGCAGCGAGCGGGGCTCAGGGGGCTGGGCTTAACCGCCGGCTTTGCCCTGACCACCCAGTTTGCTCTGAGGTCTGTGCAATCTCCCCGTTCTTCAGACAAGAAAACAGGCCCTGGGTCCCCCCGGCAAGGCCTGGCTGCGCTGGGGCCATGCCTCTGGGCTCCCTAGGGCCATGTGGAGGGATAGTGAGGTCATGGTGGGAGCCCCGGGCACCCCCGAGCACCCCCTGAGTCTTACATGGCGATTCCCAGCAGACGGGCCCCTTGGCAGCCAGCCAGAGCAAAGCGAAGTCCAGAAGACGCTCAGCGGCTGACCCGGCAGCGGGAGATGAAGCAGAGAACATGTTTGCTTTGGCAGAGCCGGGCCGAGCAGAGGGGCCAGCAGACAGTGGGGGGCTGGGGACCAGTGGACACTTCCGGGGGCCGAGCAGGTAAAGCCTGCTGCGTGGTGATGGGACATGCAGGCGGGTGGGCAGGCGGGCACTCTGGGTGGGGTATCCGGGTGTCCCCCGCACCCTCTGTGCCTCTTCCAGGAAGCCTGAGTCACAGGAGGGGCCCCGGGGCCAGGAGAGCAGCCGGGAGCATGGGTCTCATGGGAAGGAAGGGGCTGGGGCAGGGCCTCTGCCCGCCTCCTCCAGCCGGGCCAGCCCGGCTCGGGGTCTCTGGCGCGAAAGGGCGTGGGAACAGCCTCCTTCAGCTCCCGGGAGGGGCTGGGGGAGACAGCAGGTCAGAGGCCCCTTCTGCAGAAGGGGAAACTGAGATCCAGAGAAGAGCTTGCCGGAAGCCAGCCTGGGCCCTGTCCTCTGTGTGCTCTGCACAGCCCAGGCCAGGGCACCAGGGAGACACGCGGCCGCATCCACGCCCACGACCTTGGCTTGGGGGCCTGTTCCAGCACATCGGACCCCAGCCATGCCCCCAGGGAAGTCGTACCCCCAAGGAACTGTTGCATCCCTGCTCTAGAGTATTCCATGGCTCCCTGCTTAGAGACACCAGAATCTCCTGGGGGGTGGGAGGTGACCCCCAGAGGACGGCCGCTGGGTCGGTCCAGCCCCTCGCCTGCTGGTGCAGAGCAGAGAGCCAGGTGGCAGCACCAGGCATGCAAGAGGATGGGGCTCCCTGGACCCGGCCGGGCCTCAGGTTAGCCGATTCGCTCCGAGGACTTCAGTGCTAAGTGGATTTCCAGAAAACGGCTCCCAGCCCCGCAGGCCTGGCCCCAGGCTGCACAGGGCTACACACGAGGGGCCCTAATGGGGGCGACAGCCAGCACGGGCAGCAGTGGGGGGCTCAGAGCACCAGCAGCGCCCTTTGAGCCTCCGACACTGGACTGAGTGAGTTAGCTTCTCCTTGCCTCAGTTTCCCCGTCCAGAGTGAGGTCACAGTGACAGAGGAGGGTGGTGGACAGGGGCACATGAGACGGCGCTTGTCAGCGTTGGGCTCAGTAAACATTCCAGAAGTGTCCTCGAGCCCGGGGGGCCACGCGTGAGCGAAGGCAAAGCAGCTGCTGTCGAACACTAAGTCGGGCCGGAGCAGGAGCTGGGTTCGAGGTGCAGGAATGGAACCAGGAGTCACCTCAGGGGCCCTGGCACCCCAGGGGCTGGGTCATACCCGCCACCCTCTGCATCTCAGCTGGAGCAGCAGGGGCCCGTTCTGAGCGCATTTGGACCCTCCTGACCCTGACCGTGTCCCCCAGCCTCCGTGCACATGGAGCCCCAAAGGTGGGGACACCCCGGAGAACTGTCACCAGTGGGTTCACACCCCAGCCTCCTGTCTGCAGACAGGCCATCCTGGGGGCATCAGAACGCTGCTCAGAACGTCCTGGACACCTGGAGGGACCTCCATGACTCACGGGGTCCCCTTCGCCTGGGATCACCCCAAATAAACACCCCAAATAAACCACTTGCACCCACGTCCCCGCCCCAGCCTCTGTGCTCAGGGGAGCGCAACGAGTAGGCGGGTTCCCGGGAGGAAGAGGAAACCCTGGAATCTGGACCCGGAGACGCAGGACTTGGGCCGGGGTGGGGGCGGGGGCTGCGAGGGCGACCGTGCATTTCTCTCATCCCCAGATTTGCACTAAAGCAACCGTGTTACTTCAGTGCTGGAGAAGGAGGTTGTGCATCAGCTGTGCGCTGGTCAGTCACGCTGTGTAACGAGTCCCATCAAACTCAGCCACTGAGAACGGCATGTCGGTCCTTTGTCTCGGGAATGGGGGGTCAGGGGTGCTGGGGGCTTTGCTGGCCCCGGTGTTTTTTATGTGGGGGCAGCTGCAGGGGTGAATTCAGCCTGGGAGGGGGGCCTACCCCCAAGGTGTCACTGTCTTTCAGCCCAGGCTTCTGAAACCACCAACAGAGTGGGGTGCAGGGCTGGGGGGCGTGGCATCTGGGCTGTGCGGGGCCAGGGTCCCCAGCTAAGCCCGGAAGTCGCAGCTGTTTCCTGCGAGCTGGTTTAAACGCTCCCAGCTGACACACGGTAGCTGAGTGATGTGCTAGGCTGGCCGGGGGCGCTGCAGGCTGGAGTCAGGGACCCCACGCCACAGCCCCCAGGTACAGCCGTCAGGAGCACCCCGAGGCCCGCCAGGTCAGGGGGTCCGGCATCAGCGTTGGAGGGGTGGCCTTCGCACCTGGACGTCAGGCAGGTGAGCCCCGAAGAGTTTGCCCGCATAGCAAAGGCCTCCCCGAGGGCCGTCAGGGCCAGGGGTGTCCCCACCCCCCAACACGCCCCAGGGCGCCCGGTCAAAGCCCCTGGCTTTGCACAGCCGTGCCCTCCACCGGGGCCACGCAGCAGAGCAGCCGCGGCCGGAGGACCCCGTGGCCAAGGGCTCCCCTGTCCCGTGAGAAGCCTGCACACCCACGTTCCTGAGCCCAC
>PVKE010021808.1:0-12304 GCA_004027555.1 Craseonycteris thonglongyai
CGATTACTTTTTTACAATGGTGAATGATAAATGTTGTTGTTTAATATGCCTTACCTCGGTAGCCATTGCTAAAAAGGGTAATCTGCAGAGACATTTTTTAGCTTTACATAACAAGTATCAAACAGATTATCCACCAAATTCTGAACTGAGAAAACATAAAGTTAGGGATCTTAAAACTCAATTAACAAATCAACAAAGCATTTTTAAAAAGCCAAGTTTGAAGTCACAAGCAGTAACTACTGCATCATTCAAAGTAAGCGATCTCTTAGCAAAACAATGTAAGCCATTTTCTGATGGTGAATTTGTAAAGGAAATTTGTTGGGAAATGTCAGATTCACTTTTTAACGATTTTAAGAACAAGAGTGAAATTGTTGCTGCAATTCAAGATCTACAATTGTCTTGAAACATAGTGATGCGACGTATTGAAAAGATGAGTGGGAATGTAAAAGAGCAGTTATATAATGTATGACAACAAGTCGATCGCGACACACTTTTAAGATAAAACGTAGATCTTATATACAGAAAAGTTGGCCACCCCTGTTATATAGTGTCTCTGCTCTTGATGTAACAGACTCTCTTTTGTAGAAGAGGATTCCTGCTCTTTTTCTTTCTGATGACAAGATTAAACATTTTAAAGACTTTGATAATAAGAGCTATAACATAATGTTTCAAATATAATATGTAATATTATTTCATATAAAACTGATACTACTATTATCCTCATTTTATTATTGAAGAGATTAAGGTAGGGAAAGGTTAAGTAGCTTGCTTAAGATCAGAAGCCGGGAGCACATCAAAGCTGATACTTGTAATAAAAGTAATATACATTGTTATTGCTGAAAGGCTTATGTATATCAATTTTGTTTAAAAATGTTAAAAATTCAAAGTGAACAGCTTAGCCCCCAGTGAAATATATAAACTGAATGTAAACCAAATGCAAGTTATTACTAAAAGAAGCATTTACCATGTGATTGCTTGGGTCTTAAGCCTTGGCTCACAAACCTTGTAGCTTAATTTAAAATAGAATAATAAATCTATTTAGGTAGGCACTACATAATAACACACACATATTTGACAGAGTGCAGAGACACATCTCTGATAAAGAAACAATAAAGAGTTATTGTTCCAATCATTATCAGAACAGAAGCTTCAAATAAAATATATTGTGGGCCATGCATTACTCTCCTAGAATAGTCTTCCCTCTGAAATTGGTACATGGTAGTTCTGGACCAATTTCAGAAATGAGAACAGTTCCTTTGTCACATGAGGGTTGCAGCCCTCAGAGATAGAATAATGTTTGGGCAGTACTTATGTTTTACCAAATGAACAGCCAAATGGTGATAGTTTACTTTTAGCTATGCTATTCGGATCATTATTTGACCTTTTTATCTGAGAAAGAAAAATGAAAAAGAAAGGTGCTTTCAGTTTCTAATAAATGTTTCTTAGAACACAGTGAAAGGAATTTTAAGTAAGAGATATTTGAAGAAGAGCTTTAAACATTTTATACACGTATTATCTTCTGCTAAAATTCATGATTTTTTTGGCAATTATAATAAAAAATATTTCTTTTTTATTTTTGACAGAACACTAAATTGCAACTTTTGAGGGTTTTTTTTTTTTTGCAAATCCAGATAACACCATTCATTATCTAGTATAAAATTTACGGTATTCCTGTTATGTTTATGCTACTCTTAGAATGTAAAGGTTCACCATAATACATCTGACAGAAATAAATAGACAGAACTATGAATACATTTTTTTTTTTATTGATTACTTCTAAATGCGGGCATTGCAGCCTTCTGGCTAGACTTGCAACACTCTCTTTTCAGGTCAATACGTAGCTCTCCAGATCTACTTCCTTCTATAAAATGGTCAATGTATTGTTGAGCAGACTCTGATTTTTGAAGACAGAGATGCAGTACAGCATTTCAATTAAAATGCTTTTGACTGGAGGGTTGGGTGATTAAACTGGTCACTTGTAGAAATGTATTGATTCCATGATATATTTTCAGGAACCAATTTTTCTTTTCTGAAATGCTTTGTCATGACGTGCTATTTAGAATTTCTTCTCTTCCCAGAGGGATATGGCACAGCTTTCAACAACTGAAATGATGATATAACAATGGGGAAAAAAGAATAGTGTGTCATTGCTGTATCCAAATCCTTACTTTTTAACATAGATTCTACAAATGTTTTCTTGATATTTAAAGGCTATAAAGTAAGTATATTTCAGTTTACTATTCATTAGTCATGCTGTTCAAAAAATAACACTATGGTATATTAAATTATTAAATTAAAGAAAGCACATGGAACTGTGTAAAATAGTTTGGTACTTGGCATAGAATGTTTTTTATAGTCTAGACTTTCTTGTTTCTTCCCCCTCTCTCCTATATAGCTTTGGTTTTTGAATTCTTTAAAATGGATAATTTTTAAATGAATACTTTCATGGCCTCTGTTCGAATACTTACCTCTGGGAAAAAACTAACACTTATCGAGCATAGTTGTATGTCAGGCGTATTTGAATATTCTGTTTATTTAATGGTCATAAGAATTATGTGTATGTGTGCTGCTGAAGTGGGCACAAACAAGAATTATTTGAAATGGGAATTATTACTTTCTTAAGGATAAGGAAAAAGATAAGACTCAAAAGGTTATATGTAAATAATCACCCAAATAAGAAGTATATTATGATAATAGAAATGTAATAAAATATGGCACATGCTTTTCTGGCATCTTCAATACCCAATCTGATCTTCTTTGTCTTCCATTAATGGAGATTAGATATTTAAAATACTTTACTTTTTAGTTTTCTTTGCAGCTAGGGAAGACCTAATGACACAGTGTTAGACAATAAGGTGCAGAAAGAAGTCTCTATAGAAGGTATCCTTTTTTGTCTTTGTTTTCATCTGTCTGAACAATAGATTTTTATATCTGGAATCAGGTGGTCTTTCTGAGACCACACAAAAATTGCCAACCAGGAAAACAAATGAGTCTGTGACAATGAGATTTCATGAAGTAGTTATACTGGTTTGGATTACCAGGTCTTAGACCTGATATTAAATAAGAAAATTTAATTGCTTATGGTTCAAAGTTTATGTTTATACAACGTTTTTGTTACTTTAAGCTCTACCCATTATTGACTGATGTAGAAGTGTTTTCTTTCTCTACAATCAACTTAAAATGGATAATAACAAAGATAAGGTTTAAAAATTGAGAATATGGTTAGGCAAGAATCATTTAGCTAAAATACCTCTCTCTCATCTTCTTTTTTACTTTTTCCAATCAATGCCTTTATTTCCTTCAATTTATATTCTATTAAGTTATGTAATATGTGTGCAACCACAAATTTTAGCTCACTATTGAATTCTTGAATCCAATAGTGAGATTATTACCTAAAATATGTGCCATTTTGCCTTAGGCATGTTATTTGTAGGATATAATTTGGTTCAGTGTTTGTAGTACCTAAGATAAATCGAGATATATAACAAGTTATATGATATTCAGAATCAAAAAGATAAAAGCAGTTATTTCATAAGAAAAATGCAATTATTCCTGGTACTGATACTAAAGAATTTTTTTTTCCCATGAGCCATGATAAAAAATTTATATTAATGTATTGAAATTGCTTCTTCAAAAATGCCTCTTTATACGGTGAGTTGTGTAGAGATGTTTCTTATTACTGTCCTTAGTGTTCAATATTATTACACTGGTATTAAATGTTTAATAAGCACAAGTAGTAACATCAACAGTGGGGACTAAACCAATACAGACCTGTAGGAAGAGATAATTTAAAAATTCTTCAGAACATTCTCTGCATATTGCTTCATTCAGCTGAGCTTTTGCTAAGTATTAATCACATTATCTTTGTTGGTTTTGGGGCGGGGGGGGCAAGTGTTCAGAAGACTGTATCTCAAAAGTCTACATTTGAAGAACAGTTAAGGAAATTAAATAATAGCTTAAATGAATGAAATTTAATTACCAAGCTCCTACTGTGGGCTCGTTTGAATTTCCTATCTTAGCTCCAGTAAGGTTGAATGTATGAGATACTTTTATTTTGGACTAACTCCAGGCAGCTATGTCTGGCTTAAAGAAGAAGTACATCATGCCTGACTTCTCCCTGAGTATTCATTTCTCTGATTTCTAACTTGTCTCTCTCCACCCTCCTGCTCCTATCTCCTTCCCTCTCCACCCCATCTTATCCTGTTCTCCTTTTCTAGATAATATTTTTGGTGACTCTAGCTGATTTTTGTTTACTTGTCTTTTCCTCCCTCCTAAAAATGCATGATATTCAGGTTTGGATTCATGGCTTTTTAGTAATTAGTCTCTGCATTTTGTGTAATTTAATGTTATTTTATGTTTTATAAAATCATGAAAGGTAAAGCCAATTCTTCTGCATAGAGTAAGTGACTGCTAGGGAACACAGGGTTATAAATCTGGTTATTCTTGACTGTATATTTGTAAATTGTGTTTGTTTGTTTTTTCCAGAATGTAATTTTATTGGATAATATGTGAATACTCGAGTAAGTACCGTAGATCACTGAAGAGAAATGATTTCATAATTAACTATTTTTAGAAAATGCTGGATGGCAGTTTTCAGTATATAAACAGTCTCCTAGCTTGACAAAGGCCATCTTAAACATTCACTACTTTCTAGGATGGAAGTAACTTTTGACACCATTTTCATCTCTTCCACATAAATTGCAAAAAGATGGAAGGTTCATGGTTCATCTGACAGTTTCCCTTTTGATTATAGCAATTTTAAGGCAAATCAAAAGTAAGATCAGACAAGCAGACAGCGCTCTTTTAAATACCTTCTTTACTGTTTAGTGCCATCTGAGAACCTAAAACACAAAGCTGGAGCTTTTGAAACATAATTGGGCCAGATATGTGGAGATATTTTGAGGACTGAATTAGATACGAATGCTTCTTGATGTTGAAGTGATAACTTGGGAGTTGGGGCGTTATTTCATTAGATGAAGGTAAGGTCATTGATGGAGCAAAAAAAGGCAAAATGTAATGTTATGCTTGCAAACTTGCTTAATAGACAAAGAATTGGCAGTGAAATAATATCTGAACAGAGAAATTCAGTTGGCACTTTGCTAGGCATTGAAATAAACAAATTCCACATATCTTTTTCTTTTTTTCTCTTTTCTTCCTCTAACAGTTATTTAGAGATATGAGGTAGAGTAGAAAGCAATCTGGGAAAACTATTTAGAGACTAAAAATTGAAATTATTATCTATTTATTTTCTTGTAAAAATATCTGAAGGTTTATCAATATTAAGTAAAACTAAAATTTTTGGAAATGCTAGAACATTTTGAAAAATAAAATAATTAACAAACAAAATGTATAATATGAAGAATATTTTCCTCATCCAAATATTATAGATAATTTTATTACAATGGAAAATTGAGGTGAACTTTCTTACTGTAATGTCTCAACTAATGATACTTGTCTTTATTCCTTTCGTGTGCCTACTATTATAACTTTTATGACTTCCAATTTACAGCAGTCTTGAAACTGAGGTTATCTTTCATTCTCAATTATTCCTATCACAAATTAGTAACCTGCATATTGCTTTTAAAGATATTTCTTATAGTACCACATTTTTAGAAGATGGGTAGAGAGTTTTAAAATCAAATATATGTAGGTAGAATTTCCAAAAATAAAGCTTCTTGGGGAAAATATAAATTTCAAGACTTAATTGTTTAAGTTGAAACTTGATTTTTAACCTAGTAGCTACCTAAGCAAGAATTGTAGTAATTATTGCTCTTTTATTACCCAGGCAATTTACAAACATATTTCCTGGGAAAACTGAATAATATAAGAATGTCCATAGAGAACATTCAGTCAGGTGGATATAAAGGATGATATCAATTGAAAAGGCAAGAACAGTGTATTGTTGCTTAAGGTATGTAAGCAGCTAGCCATGGCATGAGCAGGTAGAGCCCAGTTACTTAAGTGATGTACATTATTTCATGTTTTGCACGAAGAGGACACAGGTTTTACCTTAGTTTCATTACCCAATTCTCACTGGACTGCAAGCTCTAGCAGGAAAGGAGTGGTTTATGTTTGGTACATTATAGCACGAGGTATAGCATAGCACACAGTGCATCTCAATGATTTTTAGATAACCGAAAGAGAATAGTTAGTTATAATTGCTTATTAGAATAGCTTCCTAGATCTGTGTTTACAAATGACCATAAACCAGGTGGTTTATAACAACATAAATTTATTCTCTCATTGTTCTGGAGTCCAGAAGTCCACAATCAGTTTTGTTGAGCTAAGATCAAGGTGTCAGCAAGGTTGTGCCCTCTCCAGAGGCCGTGTTCCGGGGGGAGACCTGTTCTTGGACACTTTTGGCTTCTTAAAGCTGTGGGCATTCCTTTGCTTATGGCCGTATCACTACAATCTCATCTCCACGCTCCATTGCTTCTCATCTGCCTATTATCTGTTTGAAATCGTCTGACTCCCTTATAAGTAAACATGTGATCGAGTTTAGGGTCCCCCAGATAATCTACAATATTCTCCCAGTTCCAGCATTTTTAATTTAGTAACATCTATAAAGTCTCTTTTTTATCATATAAAGTAACATCATAGTTTCCAGAAATTAGAAACTAATATCTTTGGGGGCCATTATTTATCCTACTTTAGTTATTATAATTCTTATCTTCTTGTTCTTCTTCTTTGGCTGTTTATGGTTATAATTGTATTGACTCATATAATAAATTAAATACAGTGATATAAATATGTAGTTAATCATGTACATATGTAAGTATATAAGTATAAATATACTACAGTGATATAATCATGCATTTAATCATTTAAATATGTAAGCAAGTATAAATATTACTTACTAGAGAATTTTAACTCTTTAGGGTTGACAGATATGTGGGCTAAAGCCAACTTTTTTCTTTTTTAATACATCCAGTACTTGTTTGATTAAAATTTATTTTTTATTTGGAAAAATGAAAACTTACTTTGGATTGTTTTTCTCTGATTATTAGTGTAATATATTGTCTTAAAATTTTTTAAAATTCAGAAAAATTTTTATTTTAAAAAATTTTTATAAAGATTTATTTTATTGTTTAATTTTATGTTTCAACATGACTAGACTAAGAGGTGCCAATATAGCTGGTAAAACATTTTTCTTGTGTACATACATAAGAATGTTTCTGGAAGAGGTTAGAGTATGAACTAATAAACTGAGTAAAGAAGATTACCCTCACCAATGAATTACCCAATTCATTGAGACTTCCAATAAACAAAAAGATGAGTGAAAGGTGAATGCCCTCTTTGCTGAAGCTAGGACATCCATTTTCTGCTGCCTTGGACATTGGCATTTCTGGTACTTGGGCATTTAGACTTACATTGAGAGTTACTGGAATTAAATTACGCCACTGACTTTCCTGGTTTTCTACCTTGCAGTTGGCAGATCATGGGACTTCTCAGCCTCCACAATTATATGAGTCAATTCTTTATCATAAATCTTCTAAATCTCCTTTCTCTGCCCACCTCTTTGTCTCTGTCCCTCTCCTCTGTATCTCTTTCTCTCTCTAAATAGATAGATGATAGATAGATAGATAGATAGATAGATAGATAGATAGATAGATAAATACTATTTCTACTTGCCTGGAGAAAACTAACTAATGCACTAATCAAAGTAAAATCTACCATGATACACTGTTACTGATGTGGTTATGTGGACAAGATTAGACAATAAATGCATTAAAATTATATTTCCTAAAGTAATCTTAACTCAGGACACTAATGTTACAGGATTGAAACATGTTTTCTCCATCACAAGAAAGCGGTCAGACCACTGGTAGGATCATTGATGAATGGATGACTGATGCTGGAAAACAATCAAGAACCTGGGCACTGACCTAATTCATGTCCTGCTCTGTTCATCTGCTTTGTAATTTTCTCTCTGCTGTTCGGCTTGTTCTGTCCCCTAAATGCACAGAAGTAAATGGAATTGACCTCCCTGTTTACATGCTCCCTCAATCCATATGGCCCATTCTGGGTTTGACTCCAATTTATGTCTAATGTGTTGTGAGATGCTGTGCCATGTCCTCTACTATTATTGTTGTGGGTAGCAAAAAGGGTGATTTTGAAGTGGGCAGACCCTACAATCAATGCCCACTTACATTTCAGTATACTCCTGAAAGGCCAGCCTCCATTTGTCTACTATCTAAACCTATACATGTGTAAAAAGTAGGTGGTTGAAATTTGATCCCTATGATCTTTCCATGGCATGTGCCTGGGTAAAGTAAACTAAGACCCATCTGACTTATCAGTGTGAAGACTGCTTTTGTAGCAACAAACAATTAATGTTTCTTTCACCCTTCATTTTCCTTTGACTTCAGTATCATCTACTCTATTAAATATTTAAAATATTTATTTATTTATTTTTATTGTTTTTTGACAGAGAGAGAGAGATACAGAGACAGAGACAGAGAGAGAACCGAACTGGGGGAGCTCCCAGCTCAGCATATGGTTCCGCACGGGCGGGGTCGGGACTCGATCCCTGGTCCCCCGCGCTGCAAAGTGAGCGCTTAACCCACTGAGCCATCCCGGCTTCCCCTTAAATATTTATTTGTTCTCCTTTTTGAACAATTTTATTCATTGCTGCAAATATGCATATGAAATCATTTGTTTGCTTTGCAGATATTCTATGCTCTGTTTATCGCATTGTTTACTCATGTCTCTTACTTTGTACAAGTAAACTGGAGTTACCAAGAACTATAGTATCTCTGAGCTTTGCCCAGTGTGCTAATTTCTTCTTACTACGTCAGATACAATTATGACAAATCCATTTCTTAGCATTTATGGAGTATCCAAGTTTCATTTTAGCTCAAAGGTCTTGGAGGAAAGAATAAATTTACTTCATTAAATTTGAATTAAAGGGGAAATAACTGAGTATAATGGTTGGAAAAAATAAACTTGTAGCCTTTTCTATTTGTGAAATTTAATAAGGCCTTACTCTGTTTACTAGAAGGCTAACAGGCCAAGTTCAATGAGACAAATCCTCAGTTCCCTGGGGAGTACTATTTTTTCATGCTGATCTTCTGTATCTGGGTCAGCCAAATATAGAATTTAAATGTCTTTATCATAAAGATATTAACAAATGCTCTCATTCAGTGGTGTTCAGTGTTGTGCCAGCTTGAGCTGTGGTGACCATTAGGGCTGACTGAAAAAAGTCAAGTGTGTATATCAGGTAGGTGAAGACATTGATGTTCCTGATCTTTAATCTACTCAGGTGCTTTTAGATTTTAGAGCAGTGTATTTAGCACTCCAAGCAACCCTTTAGAACCTCCAGCTTGGCCAGCTACCACATGCTACATTAATGGCAGAGTCTAAGACTGGCAGTATGTATTTATATATCTAGGGACCAGAGATTATTAAAGAACCTGTTTGCCTCTTAATAAAATAAATCACAAATATTAGGCTTTTACACTTCAAGGTTTAATTTTAATTCTTTCTGCAATTGTATTTAGAAATTATGGTGGTCATTTGAGTAGGACTAGAGGTAAAATATTAGCATGAATGGAATCCCATGTGCTTTCTGCATTTTTCTATTACAAGGGTAGGGTTGCAGTGACTTCTAAGAAATCAGCAAAAGATCTGCCTAATACACAAATCACAACTTCAACATTCTGGTCCAGAGGTATGGTGAGGCTTTTTGTGTATACGAATCTGCAGCATTACTAGTCCAGTTTGTTAATGCCTATACATTCTTGCTAGTCTCCCTTCATTTTTTATTGATAAGATCTCTACTGATTCTTGGTATATCAGTCTTGAAAGGGGTTTGGTTTTATTGCAAATTTAGGATTAAAAATCAAATATGGTTTCAGAAATATCTTTGGAGATGGAATATTTTTTTTCTTAAGAAACTTACAAGTTGAGAAAACATCTTTGAATGATACCTTGATATTTTTAAGAGGGATTTATGTAGTACTTGATAATGTAGCATTATCCTTCAACAGTATTTTTATACACTATTAAGTTAGAAATAATTCTGTTTGTTTTCAATTTTATTAGTAGTATCAATATTGAGATTGTTAGAGGAATAGATTGTTATTGTCAACTCTAAGCATTTAATTTTAAGTCCATAATGTTTTATTCAGGTTTTACAAGTTAGCACCTATTTATAAATTATCTACAAATGAATTTAATATCAATCAATTTGTATGTATTTACTATAATTATAAAATAAAAGAAGTTGGCAAAACCATATATCATTATAACTGCATATTAGACATGGTTACATAAAATATTGCATCGTAGTCATAATTTACTGTGAAAGATCAATGATGAAAGCATGAAAGCTTGGCAAATACATAGCTTCAATTAATAATCAATAATAATGATAGTAACAATAATAAATTTTCTTTCACAGTAGTCATTCCTAAAAGTATATAGAAGCCTCAGCAAAAATAAGTAAGAATAGATTTACCTTAGAAAAGATAATACCCTCAGTGCATATAAACTTTCAAAGAGATAAAAGCAGATACAGTGATTTATGTATAGGGCTTCATGTTTACTTATTAGAACTTAAAACATTTCCACATGTATTCATAATAACCAATTCACACAGTAAACATGTCATGATGGTTAAAATGGCCCAAGTTAGTGTTCAAGATAACAGTTAATTCACTTACCTTTTGCGGTGGCATAATGTTTAATCTTTTTTATATTTGTAGAAATCAATCTGATTTAAAAAAACAGGATTGTTTGCTTTTTCCACTTATCTATTCATTATTTTAATACTTTTGTTTTCATCCATAGAGTTGTATGGAGTTGTAGTGACATAAAAGCAACTATTTTTTTTATTTGAATATTTTAAACTATTCCTAAATAAGTAATTTATACTTATTCTAGAAAAATTAGTATTTAAAGATAATTCCAAAGAAAAATATTTGCTGTCTTGCTACATAAAGTTATATCTATTAAATATTATTTGGTATACCTAGATTACCTTCAAAGAACTTTTTTACTTTTTAACTCAAAATGTAGATACAGTATACATATTGTCTTATAATTTTAATTAGCATCATATTGGAGACATTAAAATATAATTTTAGAAGATTTTAAAACACTTGTATAGAGAAATTACATTTTGAATAGCACTTTATAATCCAACATAGCAGACTTTTTACTGTGTGATCCTTTTCTTGTTGAAAATATAAAATTAGTGTTACTTTTGTCACTATTCTGAATTATTTTTTTCCTGAGGTCTTTATAAAGAATCTAAATTAAATTTATTTTATTTGGTGTTATCAGAGGTATTATGCAGAATATAAAATAGTAGCAATGTATTTTTTACTAGTTTGTAAAATAAGACACCAGCATATTTTTTATAGGTAATAAGTGAAAGAATATTTATTTGACTATTGGTTTTTATTAATTTTTTGGCCTTCTTAATTTTTTTAGACTCTACCTGTATCTGAAATTTTAAGAGAACATAACTAAAACTACTTTTCCATGTAGTATTTGAGGATACAACTACTAAGGACTTTGAAATAGTAGTTAGCCTTTAATAGTTTAAGATTATTTTGAGATAAAATAGAAAAATAATAAAGAAATAAATAATAATAAAATTTTTTAATGAAATATGGTAATGTGCTTAAATTCAATGTTTTATTTACTGTATATTCATTTCACTTATTAAACAAATATTACTAAGATTCCTACAATATGGCAAATTGTAAATAAACCTGTAAACAAGATGGATATATTTTCTTTCCAGATAGAATCTTAGAGAAGCATGCAGACATGTGAGCTGAAATTTATAATATTATGGAAGGAAAGAATGGGGTTGTTTAAACCATATTCAAGTAAGATTAAGGGAAGAAGTCCTAGAGGAAGAGCTTCTAAGAATGGATTGGCAGAATATTCTAGGCAAATATGTGGAAAGGAAAGAATGTGTTAGGGAGAGATCTTCATGTGTAGAAGCACAAGCAACAAAGGGTTTACTTACAGAGAAATACTAAGATGTGTAGAATGATTCAGCCACCGAGTGAAAGATGGTGGGCACATATTATTGGAAGATCCAAAAGGGAGCCAATTCATGAGGCCTTATAAACTGTGGGAAGGTGTTGACTTTATTAAACGGACTGTAAAGAGCCTTATCAAGTTTGAAAAGAAGTGGCATTCTTTGTTTTACATGACATAAACAAAACAAGGGATAACAAGTGCTGGAGAGGCTGTGGACAAAAAGGAACCCTCATACACTGCAGGTGGGAATGTAAATTGGTACAACCACTGTGGAAGGCAGTGTGGAGATTCCTCAAAAACTAGG
>PVKE010021808.1:12404-26247 GCA_004027555.1 Craseonycteris thonglongyai
AAACAAAAAAAAACAAACAAAAAAAAAACTAGGAATGGAATTGCCATATGACCCAGCCATCCCTCTCCTGGGTATCTACCCAAAAAACCTGAAAACCTTAATCTGCAAAGATACATGTACCCCAATGTTCATTCCAGCACTCTTCATAGTGGCCAAGTCGTGGAATCAACCAAAGTATCCTCTGATAGATGACTGATAAAGAAGTTGTGGTACATTTATACAATGGAATACTACTCCGCAAGAAGAAAAGATGAAATACAGCAATTTGTGACAACATGGACGGACCTTGAAAACATCTTATTAAGCACAATATGTCAGAATGAAAGAATCAAGAAACATATGGCCTCACTTATAGGTGGAATACAAAACTGAGAGGAACAAAGAAACAAAGACTCATGGACACAGTCAATAGTTTAGGGGTTACCTGAGGGTAAGGGAGGAAGTGGGTGGGAGAGATGGAGCGGGTAGGGATGGGGAATCAAACATATGGTGATGGAAAGTGAGCTGATTCTGGGTGGTGAGCACATAATGCGATGTATAGACAATGTAATGTGGAATTGTACACCTGGAAAACATGTAATTGATATCAATTAATGTCACCCCAATAAATTTAACATCAACAACAAAAAATGACAAAGGATTCAGAATGCTGAGTGGATTGGAGTGAGACAATATTAAAGGGGAAAATATTAGGTTGATCCAATAATCTAGTATAGAGAAAATACTAATTTGCAATGATATTTGGCATTAAAGATAGAAATTAGTGGAGCAATTGAATGTTGAGGGTGGATAGATAAGAAGGATTAAAGGTGGCACCCAGGTGTTTCATCCAACGTCCTATATAGATGGTGATGTCTTTTACATAGAATTCTGAAAGAAAAAAGGACTAGGAAAGTGCACTATTTCATTAGTATATTCACGGCATCGTATTTAACGTAAATAACTACTAAATTTTATTAAAACACTTGCCATATCAAAATATTGAAATTAATTTTATTATTTAGTTGGTTGGTAGTTTTAACTGTATTTAATTTGTAAATAATTTTGCCTTTTGTCATTATTCATACCTTATTTAACATTTCACTATGTTTATGTGGTACAAAAGAACTATTTTTCTTTAAAAAGGGTTCATTATCTTAGTAGAAAAACACTCATATATCATATTCATATAGATTTGAGACTAAAATAATATGTTACCATGTTATAAAGGTTACAAGAAATAGTTGTCTTATTCTAATGGGAATAACTAAAAATAGTGTAAGGAAGGGGCGGTTTACTAAGCAGTGAACACGGAACAGGAATGACAGGAAAGCCACTGCCACTTTAAGTCAAAGGGACAAGAGCTGAAGCTGTGGAAGAGACAGTGCTCCATAGGAGCTGTGGAAGAGACACTGCTCCATAGGAGCTGTGGCTATGAAGCAGCACCATATCCAGGTGGTATAATTTACATAGATGAGTTAGAGATCACAGGTAATAGGAATGGGAAAAGGGTCACATGATGAAAACCAGTATGCAAACAAAAACATATCTACTGAACACAAACCACATGCTCATTTTATTTTAGGGTACTGAAAATGATCTCAGTTACTGAGTAGAAGGCAATCCAATGATTTAATGTATTTTAAATATTTAAGTGACTATTTTGCAACTTAACTGTAAAGTACTTAAGGGATAAAGAATGCTTTTAAAAGTAGAGTCTTTAACGGGATTTACAAAATATGTCAGAAGGGGGAACAGCTCACAAAATGACTTACCTTGGGCCTTACACAATTATAGGAAAAATGTTATATATCCCTAAAAACAGTACATGAATAGTATAAAATATGGTATAACCTCTTCTGCAACTGTAACAGAAGAGCAGAAATATGTTTAATGCATTTTTATTGCCACTGATCATTATCTTTTCTCCTTATACTTAAAGTTGGCATTGTTAGGATAGAGCCAATTTGTAATGCAATGTGTAAAATAAAAATATCACCCCAGTGTTTCTGAGACCTGCTGGCTATTCAAAGTGCTTAATTTTCCTGGCTCATTCATCTAGATGCTTTGTCGTGTGCAAATTCTTAAGTTCTACGTAGGAAAAAGCTAGTAGTAGGGGGGAATAAATAGTTTATTATCTCTCAGTTTAAACCAATGGTCACAAATGGATACTTTTCAATTAATAATGTCCCACTTCTCACAAAATCATTGAATAACTACCTACTCATACACATGTTCACAGTTAATAGGCATTGTAAGTTACAACTTAATGTGTATTACTTCAGAAAGCTACACACCCTGACAAGACTGACGTATTAAATAAATGTATAGTAAGCGTATACAAAGTGTTTAGACAAAAATTATCTTGGATACCTTCTTTTGGATTTCTGATACCTCCCCTCCTTTTAAGAATTTGCGATTTCAGGTACACAGTTGGAGTTAGGAGATTTAACATGTGGAACATAACAATATATAATATAATGCTGTTATATAAACACTCACTTCATTGCTACTTTGGTAAAACAAAGTTCTCTATCTGAGAATTTGCAGTAAATATTCAATCTAATCCTAAAACAATAATAAATATCTCATCTATGAATAGTATGTTGTAGTTAATAAAGTGCCATAACAGGTACTTTATCATTTAATCTTCACAAACCTAAGAAACATATCTTAAAGTATTTTGAAGATGAGAATAATTAATAGTGACATTAAGTGATTCATCCCAAATTACGAAAGCCGTAACTTCCAAGATTAATATTTTGCTACTCCAACTACCCTAACTCATGTCTTCACATCCTGCATGAACTGATAATAAATTTGATACTGATAAAAATAAGGAACTGAAATAAAAGTTATTTTGAAATATGCTTCACCTCAAAGTAGGATTCATAGCCTTCTATTATATTGAAAAGCATATTTAGAGTCAGAAAGTAGCCTATGTTCACATCAGAGATTGGTCACTTAGTAGCTGTTGAGCAAATCTCATCATCTCTGTCAGTTAGGTTTTCTTATATCAGAAACAGAAATTGTATTATTTGCCTGCCAGAGTTATTTGAACAATAAAATAATATAATGTATGAAAATGCTTAAAACAAAATTTTCTCAGTGTTTATTAAATTTCTTTGATGTCCTTTTTCATTACAAATATTTGTAAAAATTATCTCCTGGCAGGCTTTGTGAATTATTAAATTAGCCTAATTAGGGACAAGGATAGTTAACAAAATTGATCCACAAACTTGACAATTTTTATATATTTTTGATCCATTTTCAGATTTTCTATAACTTTGAATAAGCATTTTCAAGGCCAATAGATTTCAAATTATGTTCCCGATATTTGAAAACCTCTAGAAATATTATCAGCTACACTACAGAGTTTCTAAAGTTTGTGGAAAAAAACTGGTCCCTAAACATAGCTGAAATAACAGTCGCCACTCTCTCAAACTCCATGGAGAAAGAATATAGAGTGGTCTGGTGATATTAATGCCTCAGTGCCAATAGTTGCATAACTTGATTTTATTACTATGGATAGATATTTCAATCAATCTGGGTATAATAGAACAAGGAAGACAGAGATGCTGATTACTATAAGTAACAAAACTCATTACATTGCATGCAAAGAGATCATGAAGAGAATTCGTATTACCTTTCCTTGTGATTTTAGTCATTTCTGTTTTTCCTCAATATTTACACAGAGATCAATATTCACAGAGCTTATAATACAATTAGTACAATCATTAGCTATTAGGAGAATTAGCTTGGGTTGCAAGAAAAGACTAGAAAAGTTTTGAATGATCTGACTTGTCCCCAAATATCTTAGTATCAAAGTCTCTGAATTCTTTAAATAAAATCTGAGTAAGAAATAATTAAGGCACTTGCATATATATTTTATCCTTTCAGTAAAATTTTTGAAGCTCTTTAATATGTAAATAGTGAATGAACACTGGTTATCACTTTTTTGCTCTTAAATATCTCTGCGTTTGGTCAGAAAATACAGAAAAAGGATTTTGAGCTTGGCTTGACTGGATGTATTTTCATGTTCAAATCTAGCAGTCTTTATATATGATTGGCTTTTCAGTAATTAAATTGAAATATTGTTTAATCATAGGCTGACCAAATGTATCATTTTAACAGGACAGAAAACAATGGTACTATCCCGTTTCAAAGAGTACGTCTGGTCAGCGTAGTCTCAGTGTGTTAAATTCTTGGTGTTAGTAGGCTGACCATGTGTACCATTTGAAATGGGATAGTACCATTGTTTTCTGTCCTGTTTTAAATAGTATGTCTGGTCAGCCTAACTAGACACCAGTTAGTGCATTAAATAGTGCATTAAAATGCACTATTTCAGCCACTGTGAAGGATATAGGATAGACTAAGAGAAAGAGAAAGGGAGAGGGAGAGAGAGAATATCCAAGTAATGTAGCGTATAGGAGAGAAATGCCTTAGTGCTGTGAATGGTCAATGAGGAAAAGCTTGTCTGTGAGAGGATGAATGAGGAACTCTTTGGAGAGGTAGAAATTGCAGAGGATCTACTAACACATTCATGGGATAATGGCCACACATCTCAACTTGCTGGGACAGATGCAGCACAGTTACTAATGGCATCTTTTTTTCATTCTCAAAACTGGTCTTGCTTGAACCAAAATTTTTATTGTAACGAGCTATAGAGAAGTTTTGAAATGTGTTCCTTCTTTGGTGTTTGAACAGCTGATGTTTAAATAATTTCCTTTCTATTTTATGACCAATATTATTAAGATTTTTACAAGAGCTAAACTTTTAAAAGGGAAATCATGGGAAGTATTACTAATTTTAATTGCGTTTTGCTGAATATATAAAAATTTAAATATATTCTTCTGTTTCTCGCAATTATGACAGAAAAATCAGTTTTCAATTTGTGGAGTTTAGAATTTTAAATAAGAGCACTATATAAAGAAATGATCTGTTTTTGTGAATAAAAATGTAGTTTAAATGAGCATGCTAGAAATAGAATGCATTCCTGCTCAATCATTGTCTGTAAAATTAGAAAGGCAACCTTTTTAAAGATTAATTATCAGAGTAGGATTAAAAAAACTTGTGTGACCTTGGGTCCTAACTTTTACTCTGTAAATTTAAGTTTCCTCATCTTTAAAATGACAGGGTTGAAATAGATTTTCATTAAAGTTTTTCCTGAGTCTGCAAGATTATCATTTATAATTCAAATAGGCTAATATAAGTTTTACTTTTAATAATGAAACTTTCTTGAGGTGATTGCTTAAAATAACTCAGAAAGTAGAGGATACATCTTTAAAAGAAAGTATAGTAATATATATCTGGAACATGTAGTGCTAGAATGGATCTAGTAGGCAACAGTGAAAGAACTTCCTGAATATTTATTAACGAATACATCTTGTTACATTATCCCTAACCATCAAATTTCACAAATTACTTAAGCTTAAGGTGACCAGATTTTAACATTGGTAAAGCAGGACACCATTGACCGGGGTGGTGCAGGGGAGAAGGTTCTTGATTAAAAATTTGGTCTATATGGAACAACAAAAATTTTCATAGAATGCAAAAATAGTATTGTAATATATTTTTTTAAATTTCAACATAAGTACAATTTACAAATATAATACATAAAAAAATTATGTATAGTATTATTTTATTCTTTGGCATATTTCTCAATTGAGTGAATTTTTTTAGTAGATTGCTGTCGTTTAAAAGGTCATGAAATTTTTCACAAGAATTTGTTAAATTATATTTCACACATAAAATGGCTTTTAAAGTCTTAACACTTAATTGTGATTTTTCTGATGTCCATACTTTATTTACCGTAGAAAAAATGCGTTCAGTTGCAGCATTAGTTCCTGGTAAGGACAGCGCGTATTCCACAATTTTTAGTGCATTATTGTATGGAACATGGTTTGTTTCAAAATGATGAAATATTCCTAACCATTTGTTCTCTATTGTGATTTCTACTGATGCCCAAGATTTAACCTTTTCCTTATCAATATATTTTTTTAATAATGATACCTCATTAAAAAGATAATTTTTGGAAATATTACTATATGGAAAATTTTGAGTAATATGATAGAATGATATTTGCACAACATTCCAATTAAGTTCTTGTTTTAATGTAACCCAATGAAAATGTTCAATATCATTGTAATATACTGTCCATTCTTCTAAATAATCTATGCAGTTAATATAGAACTTTTTAACGTGATTCATGATATCTGCACAATTTATTGCACCTTGTTCTTCTAGCTAGTTTATACTATTACAGATAGTTAATGAGAGAAAATTATTTTCTAACCGCTCTTGACACTGAAATTTTAAATTATTAACTTCATTTGCTACTTTGATTACTGAAATTTTGTCACCTTCAATAAGTTTTATAGCATTTTGAAAAAGAGCTGCTTGATTGTGTACAAACTCTAGCCAAATTTTTGAAGATTCTTTTTCAAAAAACTCTTCTAAAATTCTAGAACATTTATCCTGTGATAGAAAGTAGGATTTCAAAAGATCGTATATTTTCAAAATTCTTTCAACAGCTGGCAAAAGAGCTAACCAGTGTGTTTTACTGTATCCAAGTATTTTCTGATATTCGACTTCTGCAGTTTCACAAAATCCTTTAAGCATTTCAACGCGCACAGTATATATATAGAAATAAGAATATATTTTATTAACAATATTTTCCACATCTATGGGCAACAAGTCAGCAGCTGTTTGAATGGCGTTATGTATTATGTGCTCTGCAAAACCAACACCAATAATGTTTTGATTAAGGTTTTTTGTTTAATTTATAAAAAATATTATTTGTACCTCTTCTTGCTTTCCCTCCAAAATTTGCGTTCGTGTTGTCTGCACAAATATGCAATCATTTTATGTTTTAAATTGTTTTTTTTCAAAATATTAATAATGGAACTGGAAATTATTTCTGAAGTTTCGCCAGGCAAAGAAACAAAATCTAAAATTCTAATTTTTATTCCCGTTTCTGAATCAAAAAATCTAATAATGGTTAGAAATAACTTTATGTCCTTATGATTAGATGCGTCAGAATATATGGATATAAAATTATTTTTTTCTAGATATTTATTTAATTTTGAAAATGCATATGGGGAAAGCACATTACACACAATTGCCTCGGATTTTGTTCTAGCACAGGCAAATTTTTTGTTGAATAACTTTTTGACAACTTGTGATGTACAGTCCATAGATCTGAAGGAATGATTGTGATTAATAGCATGAAAAGACATTAGTCCTTCTGCTAATGCTAATTTCTTTTCTTCATCTCCATAAGTTGTTTTCCGAAAAAATTCCTGTATTTTGGAGGAAGATGCAGCAGTATTTAAATATCTTTTATGTTTCTGTGTTTCCAAGTGCTTTGAAATATCATTCTTCCCGCCGTGCGAAATAGAAAATTCACCATTACATTTCTCACATTTTACCACGTAATCGCTTTTGGTTTTTTTAATAAAAGAAAATTCACTTCTTAGATCATCGTTGAATTTGCATCCTCTTTTCTTACTCATTATGTTAAAAATCTAAAAAAAAAATTTTTAATTATATTATAAATTATTATATACATATTGCTTAAAAACACAGTAAGTAGGTACATAATTACATGAACATATTTTATTGTTAGTTTATAAATTAAATTAATTTGATTGTTATAAAGTAACTATATTTTAAAAATAATTTTAATTGTAATCCTATATTTCTTTCTAAATAATAGCAATACTAACTTGTATTATTTTTCCTCTGAATTTGCCGTAATGTAAGTCATAAGTGTGACTTTCAAGGCCGGCGCTAGACTTTTTGCCGCCACTATAAAATATAAGTAATACGAGTACTGTCTGCTAAATTCAAGAAAATTTATGTATTTATGAAATAAATAAATAAATTACTTACCTAAATTATCTGAATAGCTGATTTGTTGACATCACTTATTTAACTAGCACTAGCACGCAGTACGATGTGTATCGTCTGAGAGACAGTTACAAAATGTTTTTGTCGTTGCCAATGCCAAAAATGCCATTGTTCATTAAGTCCAAATAATGGTGGTCGAATTCTAACAACTGATCAACAATACAAACTTTGATAAGCAGTTCTCGATAATGAGTTCTCAACAATTATTTGTTATTATTAAAGTTTAACATTATAAAATTAACAAAAATAATATAAAACTCATATCCCGGCGAAATAGCCACAAGGCCGCCAAAAACCGTATATTCCCTTCCCATTCTCCTGCCGTTCCCTAGCTTGTCGTGCATTCTTTCCAAAAATCAGGACTTTTTAAAAACGCCACGGGACGAGGGACAAATTGTTAAAAATAGGGACTGTCCCGCCGAAAGCGGGACGTCTGGTCACCTTGCTTAAGCTGCTGGTTAAAACACAGATTCTAAAACCCACTTCCAGATATTTAGAATAAAATTAAAATGCTACAAAGCAGTGTTTCTAATGTTTGTTTCTCAAGTCATAGGTCTAGAATATTCCACTGCTTTAGGTCATGTTCTTTTAGCAAGGCACACGGTGCCAAGGATTTGAGTGCTAGGGATTTATTAAGGATGTGCTCCCAGAAGAAACCACTGAGAACTGGAGGAGTGAATAAGCAGAGCAAGTAACAATGTAAATTCATGTGAAGTCCTAGACTCAGCCTCAAGCAAGGTGAGTTCTGGGGTTCACCTGAGAGTTTCCCCAGCAAAGGAGTTGGACCTGTTTATCCCTGCACTGGTCAGCCATTGGCTATGAGTCAGTGTGAGGGGTAAAATAGGAATGGAAAGGGACATATGCATTCATACATTTTCAATTCTTCCAAATGGCAAGACGGTCCCAGTCCCTGAGTATGATCTTTAGACGACATTTTCAAGTGAGGCATGGATTAAAATTTAAATGAGAAATTCAATGAACTATTATCAGTTATGATGGGCATGAACAATTCTATTGTTGCATTCCTCAAACAACTCTCTAGGGATTAACTCTCCACAGATAGTTTTACACAATTCAGAAATCCAAATGAATGTGATTAGGATTATGCTAAAGCATAAGTTATTAAGCACACATACACAACCATTTGTTTCTAAGGCATGTGAAAAGAAGTATGAGTACATGAATTTTTGTTTCTTATCACTGAGTAGTATTCCATTGTGCAAATGTACCACAACTTCTTTATCCAGTCATCTATCAAAGGCCACTGATTGTTTCCATGACTTGGGCACCTTGAACAGTGCTGTGATGAATGTTGAGATGCATATATCTTTGAAAAATAAGGCTTTCAAATATTTGGGGTGGATACCCAGAAGAAAGATTGCTTGGTTGTGTGGTAATTCTATTCTTAATGTTTTGAGAAACCTTTGTACTGCCTTCCATAGTGGTTGTACCAGTTTACATTCCCACCAGCAGTGTATGAGGGTTCCTTTTCCTCCACAGCCTCTCCAGCACTTGTTATCCCTTGTCTTGTTGATTATAGCCATTCTAAAAGGTGTGAGGCAGTATCTCACTCTGGTTTTAATTTGCATTTTCCTAATAGCTAGTGAAGTTGAGCTTTTTTTTTTTTATGTATATCTGATGGCTGTTCGTATGTCTTCACAGAAGAAGTGTCTGTTCAGGTCTTCTGCCCATTCAGAAATCAGTTTCTCATGTAGCTGTAGCACTGAAGTCCTTGTGTCCTTTTTAGATGTGGGCCAGGAGTTGTTCTCATGTTGGGGAAGCCACCTGCATTCCCTGGGCATCGTCTACTCCAATTAAAAGGCTCTGGCGGAGCTTACTGTCTTATGCTTTATTCAGCCCTTCTCCTAAGTCTTTTATTTATGTCTGCTTTTGGTGGTACTTGCTAAAAAATTTTAGGTTAATCTCATAAACTAATTTAAGGCAAAAACCATTTTAAATGGGGGTGTTTATAGCTTGATCTAAAATGATGACTGTTTCCAGCTGTTTCCAAAAAAATTCAGACATATTTTTGGCTTTAGAAACATTTTGTACAAGCAACTTTTATCCCTCATGTAATGGTACAAATACACACCCATGGGTACCTCTTGAGCTAACATTGATTTTTATGGTTGTTCTGATTGAAACTGGTAGCCTGGCCTTTCTTATCCAAAATTCTCTAGTTCTCTGGAAAGTAAAATCTTAGCTGTTGTGAGATTATCAATATGTATTACAGATATGCAAGTTTATTGAAAAGTAACCATTATGCGTAGTTTTTGCCTTTGCTAAATGTCTGGTTTTAAAAATCATTTCTAGGTTGCTTTATAAAATCACTCCATCAGTATATTTAAAATGTGGTTTATATGTAGATGTGTATGTACTGTGAAAATAGAAATATGGCTTAAAAATCAAAGATACAATAAATAAGTCCCATGGGAAAATATTTATACTCTTGGATTTATAAACATGTCTTTTCCAGTTTTTCAAATTAATTCACTGATTAGTGTTGCCATTTGCATTTCTTTAATTTGTTAAAATGCAGCTGCCCATAAAAACAGTAATAGATTCCAACTAAAATAATGGTCCAGTTCAGTTTTCATTTGTTCAGAAGGTTAGCTTACAATATTAGAAGTAGACCAAATGATTATTTCTTTCATAAGGATTTTTACAAGTTCTCATTTGCACAAATAAATTGTTGGTGTGTGGTTACTAGACCAAACCTATTCTGGACTTCTACTTTAAAGTTCACATTTCTAGTTAATAACTGGATTCTGAGTTCAACCTTTGAGTTTATTATTTAAATTCCAATAATTCAGCCAAACTTTTAGTTAATTCCTCAGATCACTTGAAAACTTTCAGCTAGCTGAGTGGGAGGGATGCTCCTCAGTTGCTGCCTCTCTTGCTTTGGTGATGTTTTCACTTGGCTGAGGATGGGGTTGGGATCCTTTAAAGCAAAACCCAGACACTATAATCCTTGCCTGGTTTTAGCCTATTTCTTCATTAGATCTGCCCCTAGTCTGAGTTGCATTAGAAGATCTGAGTGGCAGATGCTAATTTTAATGGGTTAACATTACTCCACATTAGAAACAGTAAGTGCTGTGATACTGCCTTGAGTCAAGCAGGAGCAATGAGGGTGATGTATATTTAATTCAAATTTCAACTAGATTCGAAAAGGGATTGAGTAAATGCTGGTCAAGAGGAGCCAATGCTGCATCTCTCCTGGGGAAGAAAGAACTGGAGATGATACGAGTGTTCTCAAGCTCCATGCAGGGACGGTGAGCAGGTTAAGTTATAAATGGAGGTGATGGGTGAAAGACAATTACAACCTTGAGAATTGTGTTTATCAGACCTTTATTGTGTTTGCCTAATTTCCTGCTTGACTATGAAGAAACAAGACTGCGATAATCCCAAAACAATACCACGGTTGTCAGAAGGCTACACATAAAAAATGATTTTTGTTTTTAATTATATTTAAGTCTAAAATATAAAGCAAAACATTATATTGAGAAAGAGGGAATTTTCAGTTTTGCAAACATTTATATGGACCCTAAATATGGCAATATTTGGTAAAAACAAAACAGAGTGGAGATGAAGAAAATAGTTTATTAAGCATGTATTCTAGGTACTCTGACAATGTTGTACTTAATAAAACTTTTCCAACTTCTGATTTCCTTTCTTTATAAGAGAGTGAACACCTTTAGAAGCTGTTTGTTAAAATAAATAAGAATAATTCTGAAGCATTATCATCACTTTCTGAATATGATGTTTAAATCTCATAACTGCTATTACCTTTTTTGTTGTTAATTTAACTTAAATGTTTACTGCACTTTGATCATCAGACACAATTAAAGGATACTCTCATTGTTAGCAATGATAAAAAAAATATATATATATATATATATATATATATATATTAGATTTTTTAGATTTATTTTTAATGTTTTTGACAGAGAGACAGACAGACAGACAGAGAGAAGGAGAAGGGTCCAGAGCAGCCTTCACAGTTGCACATCATTGGTTTTTCCATACAGTTTCATTCCACAGGTGGGCGCAGGGCCGTTCAGGACAAGAACTGGACCGGAGTCTCACCCCGCTGAGAGCCGAACTGGGGGAACTCCCCAGTTCAGCATATGGGTTTGCAAAGGCCGGGCCAGGATTTGATCCTCAGTCCCTGGGGCTGCAAAGTAAGCGCTCAACCCACTGAACCATCCTGGCTTCCCCAATATCTTTTTTTTAAGGTATGTGTAACCCATCTCTTTTCAGTTATTTCAGAAATCACTTTCCTTAAGGTTACTTGACTTGTTCAAATATTAACATTTTTTTTTTCATGGAATGCTGTAACATTCCCAATTATGATCTTTCCAATTAGTTCTTACTCTAGCTCTACAAAGTCATTAATGTGTTGCTATCCAGTGATGCATATTCCTTTTTTTACTTGTAAGAAGCTGGCATTATTATTACTTTTTTCATTAAAGGCTATACAGTACATAAGGCTCATTGTTGCAATATACATAGCAATATGTAAATCAACAGTAGAAAGAAATATATACCAGTGGCGCTCCCTCAAGTGAATATGAAGTTACACTGAAACTATGTCTATGTAACAGCAGAAAAAACTGATCTCATGAAAGGTTTCTGTTGTTTCACTAGTGATTAACTACTACTCAGATTTATTGTTTGCTATTTTTTTAAACTAATATATATGAAGGACTATAATTATAGCTTACATTTTTAAACTGATTTTTAAATTTTGACACAATTATAGATTCACATGCAATTGTAAGAAATAATACAGGGAATATCCATACATCCTTTACCCAATTTCCCCTCATAGTAACATCTTGCAAAACTGTTGTAAAATATCACCATCAGAATATTAATATCGATACAAGGTAAGGAACACTTCCATTCCAAAGATCATTCATGTTGCCTTTTTAAATGGACAACTACTTCCCTCTGGCTCCACCCCATCTTAATTCCACTAATTTGTTCTCCATTTTCCTAATTTTTGATATTTCAAGAAGGTTACATATAGAGTCAAATATAAATGTAAACTTTTGGGGTTGGCATTTTTTATTCAGCATAATTTTCTAGATTCATCAAGTTATTCACCAAGTTGTATATATAAGTAGTTCATTTTTTTCTTTTCTTTTCTTTTTTTATTGCTGAGTATTATTCTATGGTATGGGAGTATCAAAATTTGTTTAACTATTCAACCACTAAAGGACATCAGGATGGTTGATACTTTTGATTGATTAAAAATAAACTTATTATAGACATGCAAGTATAAGTATTGTATAAACAAAACCTTTCATTTCTCTTAGATAAATTTCTAGGAATGGAATATCTGGTTTCATAATAGTTTAATGTTTTGCTTTTTAAGGAAAGTGCCATACTTGTTTTCCACAGTCACCGTACCATTTTATATTTCCACCCGCTTTGTACAAGGAACAGTTTACCTGCATCCTTGTCATCATTTGTTATAGCCACTGTTTTTCATTTTAGCCATTTTATTAGGTTGTTAATGGTATGTCATTGTGGTTGTAGTTTGTATCTCCCTTATGGCTAATTATATTGAATACGTTTTCATAGATTGTTTTTCCATCTGTATATGTCTTAGTTAATTTTTAAAAGTCTTTTGCTTATAATCTAATTAGATCATTTGCTTTTTTTATTGTTGAGTATTGAGAACAAAGACTGTTCTAACATTTAAATACCTCTCTTTTTTTTTTTTTTTATCTTTTCACATTTATAGAGAGAAATTATCTTTTTGTCTTCAGTGCATATTTATTTCTATTTTACTTTTGACAGATAGAGAGAGAGACAGAGACAGAGACAGTTAGAGAACCGAACCGTGGGAACTCCCCAGTCCAGCACGTGGGTCCTGCCTGGGCCGGAGCCGGGATTCGATCCTCGGTCCTCGTGGCCTCAAAGCGAGCGCTCAACCCGCTGAGCC